>ML255959.1:16982-55698 GCA_005239495.1 Nicotiana undulata | reverse complement strand
AAAAATTTTTTATTAATTAATTACCTATTTTTATTGGGTATTTAACACCTAGCCTTCTTTTATTTAAATTCTAGCCACATTCGAACCCCAAATACCCAACCCATCAGACCCACAAATGACCCAGCCCAAACCATCTCTCTACCGGGCCCAACCCCTGTCAGATCTGAGCCGTTGAACAAATACGATCAATGTCCCATATCATTTATTTCCTTAATTAACTCTAACCAACCCCCTCCCCGTCTTTCATTTTCGAGATCATCTCTCTCTCTATCCGCCTCTTCCTCTCCTCCTCTCTCTAGAACCTTCTGGGTTCTTCTTCTTCTGCGATGGCCTTCACCGTCCCTCCGGCCACCTCCAGTCTCACCCCTTTCGACCACCAGCCGCCTTGAAGCTTTATCTCTCCGATCCTCTCCGTCTTTGAGACCTCCATGGGTTTCAACCATGCCGAACCACCACTGGAAGCTCTGCCTGGGGTTGTTTCCGGCCTTTCTCAAATGGGTTTTGACTCGATGGTGCTCTAAACACCATTGTCCTGAGTTTCATAGCCAGGTTCCCTTACTTCTCTCTCTGGTTTCTCATGAAACCCTAATCTCGACCTAAACTTCTTAAATCTCTGTATTTTAATGATTTCGACTCAATTCTTTTATGTTTTGAACTATCCTCTACTGGATCTTTTCGGTTTTCAAGTTTTAAGCATTTTTGTCTCATTTTGAAACTAGGGTTTCTCTACCTTGTTCTCAAAACTGTTTTCCTCTTATTTTTTAAACGCCTCTACTGTGTTTTAAGCTATTATCTCCTGATTTTATGTTATTTGAACTATTATTGGTGAAACCCTAAGTATTCTGGGTTGTTCTTTACTACTTGACTATGCATTTATGTGTTCTCTGCAACTCCTGCTTTGATTCATGGTCACGACCTCTAATTCCTGTTGTTCTATGAGTATTTCTTCCTGTTAATAACGTGGTTGGTATTTAAATGCTTGATAATTGCGACCTTTACCCTACTGGATGTTTACTTGTCTTATATTGATCTTTTTTTTGTGTGTAAAGAATCCCATGCTTATAATGTTTTCCTTAAATACATGGTCTTGTATATTCTTTTTGTAATTCTGTACTAATTTTTTTAATTATTTCTATATTCATGTGAGGCTTTCCTTAATTACTCTGGATTCCCTGTGATTACAATAGAATTCGAAATCCTCTTAATTGATTTTCCAACTGATACCCTATTTTATTTTCATAAATGTGATATCATTTCAACTTTCCTTAATTACCCACTATGTATTTGGCTTTGTTTATGCACTATGTGATTTTTCCGCCCTAATCAGCCTTATTAAACTTATTTTCTTTCCTTATTCTGCCTCGACTATACCGTTTGAACTAGACTCCTTAATTAAAGGAGTCCAGTTGGCTTAATTGACACTAATTGATTATTATTTCCATGTTTGTGCACTAGTTGCCTAAGTACTGCTTGTTTTCAAAACTATATAAGGACTTGTCTTCCCTCTTTACAGACATGAAGAATTCACACGACAATACACTAGTACATTGCAATACACTATTCTCTCTTGTGTTCTTGCTCTCTTTCTTCCTCTGCTCTACTGTTGTTCTCTACTCTTGACTGTTATTAGCCGGCAGAAAGCCAAGGCAAATATTGTGCTCATACTTAGCTCTTTCATTCTGATGTGCTCTCTCTTGTTATTGGTATGTCCTGATTTAGCTTCAAATGTTTCCAAACCAATGTGGTTATTACTACTTGTGTATGTTATTGTTTTTCTACCTATACTTCTATTGTTTTACATGCAATTGATGCCCTGTTTTCCTGTTGATACTCGCCATGCTTACTTCTTTACCTGTTTATCATTAAATCAATACTTGTTATGGGCTTTACTTATTCTTGTATGCATCTGTTAGGCCATCTCTATTCTTGTATCATGTATGAACTTTCCTGTCCCCTGGTCCCTGAACCTTTATCTGTTACTAGTCATCCTATCTATGACTTACATGCTCCCATGACTGTTACTTGCTTTTAATCCTACCTGTTATATATGTATTCTGTTACTGTCTACTATTATGTCTAAACTTGACCATTTCTTGGTCCCCTGAACCTCTGTGATTTCGTGTATTCATGCCTAGTGAGTCTCTGTACCTCCTGGGTATTATGTGATCTATTTGTCCCCTCTACCCCATAGTCCTTGTGTGCAACTCTAAATTGTTGAACCTTTTATTGGTGTTTCTGATTGTTTCAAGTTAGTCTTTTAAAAACAACTCTCCCGTTTTAAAAGAAAACTCCTTTCTTAAACTATGAACTTTCCTCTCTTCCCTGCACTTCACACTACTCTTAGAAATTAGGTCCTACCCCCTTCGTGTGAGCATTGCCTTGAGTACCCCAGAGTACTCATTGAACTTTGACACACAAGGCTGGTAATTCCACACTGCACTTTGTTAAAATATTGGCAATTTGCTTGGGTGCTGGTATTGGCCAGGGACCCATTTGGGGCCCTAGGGAACTTTGCCGCACCCAGGCCATGTAAGGCTGTGAAAATCGAAAGGAGTGAGGCTTGGAGATTGGGCTTGATTGAAGGCTCCCTATAGAATAACTTCTGATTTTTCTTTTTTCATTACTATAATTCAATTATTACTGGTTTGTAATAATTTATAAACGAATAACTGGGGTTGGATAGTGGATACGGGGGGTTATGCGTGCTTAGTGTAATCATGGGTAGACAACATGCTTATAGGCTTCTATTTACTTACTTGTGCAATAGATAATATGCCTAGGATATGCATCTCATTAGAAATCATGCTTTAGGTTCTTCAATTTTCAGCATATCTATTATGTTCATTTCGTAAACCATGATCACAATAATAACCAGAACAAGCAAATAAACGGTTGTAAGGCATTATCACTTCTTTTTTTAATGATCATGTCATTTAGAAACCATGTTTTAGGGTACTCCTGTGTGCTTTAGATATCCTGCCTTTAGGACTTCTTATTTGTCGAACTACAGTAGCTGAAAGCCCAATTAGCATGTTAATCTAATAATCCCATAAAATATGATTAGTCTACTTGAAACATTTTCTGCAAATATATATCTTTAAAATCAGAATCCAAATATGCATGTTCACCCTTTGAGATAGTTAGGCAATGTATACGACGCCTAGGCAAACTTTAGGCCTAATGCGTATTAAATCAAATCAATTATGTTCTACTAGTTTAATCAGCCTCTTTTAACCTTTTGGAACTCTGCTGCTCCCATTCTTGATTTTGCCTCTCTGAAGTTAACTCTACTTCTTATTAAGACTCCTACTCTATATTTTTAGCAAATCTTGAAGTATTGCATTTGCTAACCCTTAGGATTTTCTGGTTCTTGCACTATTATGTTTTCTAACTGCTGTGTTGTAAAGTTACTTCACTCCGCTCTAATCGTGCCATTCCGAATACTTGCTCAGTAAACCAGTTATTTTTGGTACAATTTTATCACTCTTTTACTACTCTTTTTAACTACTACTCTCTGTTAAGCTACGATATTTTAGTCACATCTATTTTAAAATCACTATATCACTGCAACCCACGCTTTAATGATTTTCATCTGTATTTTCTGGAAACTTTAAATCCCTGTATATCTTCTAAATCCTACCGTTGTCTCTAAACAACTGCATTTCTGAAAATCAACCATTTTCTGAATTACTCAATCTAAATTGAATTGTCTACTTCATCGCTAAGTTTTTCAAAGCATATCCTTTTGCAACTTATTGGTTTCACTTTAAACACCACTTTTAAACTCCCATCGTTCAGACCTCAAGTGTGTTCGAGACGTGCTACTTATATGTCTACCTGTGGAGGGGTTTGTGAGCCTTTATTTGCCTCTATGTGTTCCCTTATGCGTGCAATCCTACTTGTTATGTATGTCGCTTAGTGTTTTATCCTTTAAACCTAAGGGTTCAGCCTAGTCCCTGCCTTGTCGGAATAGTAGTCCTAAATACCCTCCACGACTTATAGAATGGGATGGGTAATAGCACGCAATAAGCACTCGGGACCAGCACACACGCATTTTAAAATAACCTTTACAGGGTGGGAAGGGTGGAATACAAATATGATGACCGGTGCGCTAATACCATGTGTAGCTGCCTCTTTGAGGAAGTGACATACCGGGTATTGCATTGAGGTGATCAGTATTGTAGGAGTGTGGATTTGGGTTCACAATGTTTTGGATGAAGCTATTGCTATCCTAAGTCAAGCTAAGGGTGAATAAGAAGAAGATAGATTGGTTGGCCATGGTTGAAATGACACAGGTACGGCAGTGATCAATCTCGTCAGGGTGATTAAATTAAGCATGTGGTTTGTGCCAGCATGCGCCGGGCTTGTCGGCCGCCGTAATAGATCGTAATTGGAAGCATTCAAGAATGATGGCTTGTAAAGTGTAGGCGGATTCCCGTAAGGATTAAGGTGATATACACCACTACTTAAGGATTTCCATGTTGGGTGATTGTGAGAATTCACTTGTGTGTTGTTATGGTTCTCTTGAATTGAGATAAGTAGATGTTTCTATGTGATGAAGCGCTCACCTCAATGATGGTTCAGGAGTTATGATGGAATTCTTCCGCTATTTCATACCGGCATGTCGGGTGCAGTAAGCAGTAGAGAATTGGGAGTAAAGATTGAGATTGCGGCTCGGTATTAACAAAGATGTCATGAGCTCGGATGAGCGAGAAAAAGGGGTTTGAAATTCCAGAGTAAGCTGATGTTATCTTCAGTGTCGCTTGAGATCGATGTTCAGTGTATGAGACTTGCACCCTGGTTATGAGTTCTTGATTTGTTTTACGGCATTGACGGGGCCGGTGGTATGGATGTGCAGACTTATTACCTTGTGTGAAAGATCGTGGGAGCATAACCACGGGAATGATTGTATAAGTGTGACTTGTGGCCACCTGATTGATTGAAGGTTTAGACCAAGTATAAGGTAGGGTAATGTGCTTATTTGAAAGTGTAAGCCTGGAAGGCGTTCGGTTCATTTCCGTTGTGGGTTATGGGGTGTTGTCCCGGCTGTGATGGTGGTTCTTGCGTGTTATGCGAGGAAGTGGGTTATTATGGACCCAGGTCAAGCTAATAGCCTAGTTAAGTGTGAGTGGAATTGGCTTGAAGTGCGCAAATGGATTTAAAAAGGACTATGGGCTTCATGTGAGTCAGATGTGTTCATTTCAGTAAAGCGCTCCTCAAGGAGGGATGTTGGATTATCAGGTGAGTTCCATCTTCATTCATTTCATGTGGTATTATGATTGTCCCATGTGAGTTGTGAAACGGATTGATAACTTCGTATGTTCTAAGATTCCGCGGAGTGACAAAGGTTATGTGAGTAGGATGGCCCTCGAGATTCAGATTTATATATTGCACCTCAGTTGTGCTTGACTTTTGTAGAATATGGTTCTATCAGTCTCCCCAGAATGGTATTATGCACTTAGCATGCTTATGACCGATATTCAGTAATTTGTAATAGTGAGAAATTCAGCTTCGTGTATATTTCCTTATGTAAATCTTATGATGGGATCGGGTGGCATGCCGCCATGGGTATGTTATTTGGCTCGGGTTTCACGCCGCAACAATGTGATGACAAGTAAGGTTCCTATATTTATTTTCTTATGTCATACTTCCTGTATTCTGAGGAAAGTTCATATCAGTTGCGTGAGTTGAGTAGTCCCTTCCTGAGTCATTTCCTTATGTGTCGTGTTTGAATTGTGGCCTATTGGCGCATTGTGGCATCGTGTGAGACTATTGGCCATGCCTGGGGTTATTGGTTGTCTGAGCAGTTCATACTAGGTGAGACGAGATTTATAAATCTGGGATCGGTGTGATAAGATTATGCAAAGTATATTACAGACAAGATTATACAGGACAATTGCTAGTATTTGGTTAGTAATGAGGATGATTTTAGTCAAAAAGGAGAGATTCGATGTTTGGTTAACTCTGCAGCTGGTTAGGAATTGCTACACATCTCCCCCCTTTGTGGGGGTACCGTCAGCATTATGGCAGGATATATGTATGTATCTTATAAAGTGCGTTGAGGGCATCAAATTCGTAGAATTATGGCTATTAAGGTTCAGGGAGCGTCATTGTGGTTAGATGAGGGATTATGCGGAGTATGGTGTTGATTCAACAACGGTATGCAGTGGTGTTCTGGTGCCTCGTGTGGTAGTTGATACGGTGTTCGTATATCAGAAACATGTCTAACAGAGAACTTTCGGTGTTGGAACTAAGTTCGGTGCTTATTGTATGGATAAAGGAGGATATCTTCAGATTTGATCAAGCTAATGTGCTCAACTGTGTTGTGGTGGCACGAGAAGGTGCTCGAGGTGTTAAGCAGTGATTTTAGATAACCCCGGAGTAGTTCTTGGCACGTTCGAGGACGAACGTCTATTTAAGTGGGGGAGAATGTAACGACCTGACAAGTCGTTTTGAGCTCTAGCGCGTCGTTCAGCAGTTTGAGGTCATCAGCAGCTTCATTTCAGGTATTATGACTCGTACGCATGATCGGAATTTCAATTCGGGAAGTTCGGGTGGATTTGGAAAGAGAATTCTCATCTCAGAAACCTTAAGGTGGAAGAATCGGCTAAGAGTGGAATTTGGAGTAAACGACATCGGAATCAGGATCTGAAGGTTCCAGCAAGTTCGTATGACAATTTCAGATTTGGGCATATGTCCGGATAGGGTTTTGGATGACCCGGGAGTGTTTCGACGTATATTGCGGGAGAGAGCATTTTAGAAGAAATTTCATAAGTTTGGGTTGGAAGGAATTTAAGTGTTATAGATGGCCATTTGGGATTTCAAGTCTGGGAATAGCTCCGTATGGTGATTCTGGAGTTGGAGCGCGATCGGAAGTGAATTCGGATGTCCGTAGGTCATTTTGAAGTCATTTGACTAAAGATCGAAATTTTAAGGTTTTTGAAGAATCCGACCGGAGGTGGAAATTTTGATATCGGGGTCAGAATGCGATTCTAGAAGTAGGAGCAGGTCTGTAATGTCGAATATGACTTGCTCGCCAAATTTGGTGTCATTCCGAGTAGTATCGGTCGGTTCGGCGCATTATTGACGAATTCAAGAACTCAAAGTTCTTAAGTTTGATTCTAGGGAGTTTGAGGTGTGATTTTGAGTTTTTAGCGTTGTTTTGGGTGTTCCAAAGGCTCGAGCAAGTCCGTGGGATGATTTGAGACTTGTTGGGACGTTTGTTTTGAAGTTCTGAGGGCTCGGGTGAGTTCCGGGTAGGTCCCGGGATGTCTTTAAGCTAAAACATAGTTGTTGCAGGTCAGAGGGGTCAAATCCCTGAACCCACCACCGCGGTCCGGGGTCCTTTTCGTGATGTCCGCGGTCGGGGGATTCGCGGCCGCGGTCGTGTTTTCGCGGTCCGCGGTGGAGGAGCTAGGCCACTGGTCCGACTTCGGAGGCCTATATCTTTGGATCGACAAGGAATATTGAGATGATTCAAAAACAAAAGTTTTATCCCGTTGTGTTTCGTTTCCGGAAAGGTAACACAATCGTCATTTAGATATCTGTAGAGAAAGTTATGGCCAAAATACTAAAGCATGTCACTACAGCCATTTTGTTCTTGGTTTTCTTCAACTTTTCTTGACTTTGCTAGCGCGGCCGCGGTCCCTTTTTCGCCGACTGCGGTAGGGGCCTGAGAGGGGGTATAAATAAGTGGGATTTTTAGTTATTTTTCATTTTCTAGACCCCAAAGACATAAGAGATGATTTTCCAAACACCCTTTCTTCTCCAAGACGTTGGTAAGTGATTTCTAGCTCATTTTCTTCACTCCTTAACTTCTTCTTACAAGATTTCATCCTAGAAACTAGGGTTTTCATGGTGGAATTGGGAATTTTGGGTAAAACCAGAGAATATTGAAATTTGGGGATTTGGACCTCAAATTAAGGTCAAATTCCAAAATAAATTATATATCCGGGCTCGGGGGCGAATGGGTAATTGGGTTTTGGTCCGAATTTCGGGTTTGGACCGAGCGGGCCCGGGTTCGATTTTTGACTTTTGGGGAATGACTTAAAAAAACTCACTTCCATGCATTAGAATTGATTCATTTAGAATTTATTGATATAATTAAGTAACTTGTGGCTAGTTTCGAGTCCTTGGGAGACGAGTTTGGAGCTTCGGGTGCATTTTCGTCCTGGAAAGTAGGTTCGACACGAGGTGAGTCTCCTTTCTAACCTTGTAAGAGGGAATTGTCCCCCTAGGTGATTTAAATGCTATGTGTACTTGTTCGGGGGCTACGTACGCACCAAGTGACGAGAGTCTATACGTTGCGGCTATTATTATTATGTTCGGGTAGTTAGGCCCACATCATGCCTTATATTTTCCTTGAAATGACCTATGTGTTATGAGCATTTGTTGTGCGTAATAGTGTTTTCTCTAAGACTTTATGGCATTTGACTTGAAGAGTATTCGTAACATCTATGGGATCGGGCCATTAGCCACGGCGGATTTGAAAGGTAATTGTACATATATGGGATCGGGTCGTACGTCACGGCGGATTTGAGAGGTATTTGTATATATATATGGGATCGGGACGTATGCCACGGCAGATTTGAAAGGTAATTGTACATATATGGGATCGGGTCGTACGCCATGGCGAATTTGAGAGGTATTTGTATATATATATGGGATCGGGCCGTACTCCACGTCGGATTTGAAAGGTAATTGTACATATATGGGATCGGGCCGTACGCCACGGAGGATTTCAGTGGTATTTGTATATATATATATATATATATATATGGGATCGGGTCGTACGCCACGACAGATTTGAAAGGTAATTATACATATATGGGATCGGGCCGTACGCCACGGCGGATTTGAGAGGTATTTGTATATATATATGGGATCGGGTCGTACGCCACAGTGGATTGGGAGAGTACTTTTAATATATATATGGGAGCGGGCCGTACGCCACGGAGGATTGAAAGATATTGGCTTGACAGATACTTGGGAAAAAAAAACGTAAAGTGTACATTATTGTGTAATTTCAGTAGCTACTTGGATTTATGTACTTGATGTGTATCTGCTGCTTACTGCCTCACATGTCTACTGCATTTCGTTATATCCTGTCTTATATTATTATTGTTGGACTTTAGTGAGTGTCAAGTCGACCTCTCATCACTACTTTTTCGAGATTAGACGGGATACTCACTGGGTATATATATATATATATATATATATATATATATTTATGTACGCATACTACACTTGATGTGCATTTGTTGCACATGTATATTCATAGCAATGTGACTGACTTAGAGACTTAGACGAGCTACATCACCTAGAGACGACCCGCAGCCGGCAGAGTCTTCCTCATATGTATTTGTACTTTATTTTCAAAATCTCTTGTCCAATTTGTATTCGGACAAGCTTTGTAGTAATTGTATAAGTTTTTAGAAGTTTGCTCATGTACTTGTGTCACCGGGTTCTGGGAGGTGCTTGGGGTGTATTTTGCTAAAATGGAATGCTGGACCGTTATTTCTATTAAATGGATTTCATCTAGTTATTATGTATTAAAGTGAAAGGTAACGCTTTTAAAAAAATACTGAGACATGAATTTATTTTAAATTAACTAAGGTTTGGCTTGCCTGACAGTGGTGTCCGGTGCCATCACGACCTTAAGGATTTTGGGTTGTGACAGAAGTTCTCTAGGGAAAACTTCAGGAAAATGATGAAGATATTTATTGATTAACCTGGATTTATTTGAGGAAAACCGGGACTTGGCTTATGTAAGGATGGTGGCACAGAAGCAGAGAATGGACAGGTATTATAATCGTAGGGAAAATCTTAATTATTTTAAAGTCGGCGACTTGGTCTTATGTAAAGTAACTCATAATAACTAAGAAGTCAATGCCAGAAAACTGAGACAAAATTAGGAAGGACCTTATCCGATTTCTACTATAACAGGTAAAGGTTCATATGAACTGGAAAAATAAGACGGAGTTAAATTACAAAGCAGCTGGAATGTGACTTATCTCAACGGGGTTTTGAGATTATTGTAGATTCAGATTCATCATTCTTGGACTTATTTTTCTTTGATGGTCCGCCGCCAATGCAAGTCCCAATGCCAGTGGATGAAAGGAGAGATGAAGTCATAGTAAGGTTGTGTTCTTTAGAGGCAGAAGATGAGTTGTCGGAGAAAGAATTAACCAAAAACATTGTAATTAAGGAAGTGAAATTTTATATTTGTATTTGAAGGTTTTGCTGAGAAAATGGAATTGCAGAAAAGTTCTCTGAAGATTTGATGAAGAGGTGTGAAAAAAGTGAAGGAGGAAATAGGTGGAGGGGGGGGGGATTTTATAGGTGATTCAGTGTAAAGCCATCATTACCTAAGAAAATATTATTTGTTAAATAATGGGGCAACATGTCTTTGGCTCATTAAATGCAAAAATACATGTGTCCGTTAAAGTGTTAGAAATCATTTAAGAACTTTACCGCCAAGAAAGAGAAGGCGTTATCTACTTTTCAGTCACGTCAAGTGGATTCACCGTAATATCGAGGGACTATCTATATTAGGTAAAAGTTACAATATAGAGGAGTGCTTTTCTCAAGCAAATATGTGGCAGTGATTACATAGTGAAGGTGAGTCAGGAGATAGCTAGTACCGGTATTAAGAAAATTCCGAAGACATAAAAGTCGGGGAAGAGAAGTTGAAGTAAGTTCTCTGTTGGAGAGAGAGGCAATAAAAACAGCCATTACAAAAAAATTTACCATTTATTTTTCAAACGTTATGCAGTCATCAAGAAGTTTTGATTTGTCTTTAAGAAGAGCATTATTCGAGGATTTTATTGGGTAAAATATGTTCATATTAAACGATCGCATAATAAAGTGACCCGTGGAGCCGAAAACAGAAGACAGTCGGGTCCGAAGGCAACACTCTCATTTTTTTATCAGAGAGAATGATATTCATAAAGGAGAAATAAATGTTTGTCGTCCGGTAGAATTTAATGAATAATATTCTATAGCATTAAGTGCACTGTCTGTTACAGATAATATGGCATTCACTGCCTCCCGTTACACATTCTTTAATGGCCCTCGTAATTGTCGTTTATGAGGGGCTTGATCGTAGGACCTTGTTCCCTAGGAGGAAGTATAAATAGTGAGCCCTACAAACATATGGAAAGGACACGAATTTTCTGACAAACGTGTACTATATTCTGTTCAAAGCTCAATACAATTATACCTTATTACTTATTTATATTATTATTACTGTCTATGGAAGCTCTGCTCCAAGAACCACGATTTCTACTATTTTATCTTTACTTTAAGGTTATGTCTAACATTTTTGTCTAATTTGTTTATCATTTTGGGATCAAATAGATTCACTTATGTATAAATCATGTATAAATTCAATTGTATCATTTTCCGGGTAAAAGGTTTGGTGCATACCATGGGGCTTAGACAGTTGTATAATTGCGTTGATCCTTGCATCAAGTTCTAACTTGTTTGATTATTTGTTCTTAGCAAAAATCATAGAAAATGAAAGATAACGGTGTCGCCATCGCATATAATGTTGAGGTCCAAATAAATCAGCCTCGACACCAAGATTCAATCAGTGATACCCGCAACAAGGGGGCGAAGATACGTCAATCCACAGCGGGCAATATTCATGGCTTGTTCGAGAAGCGACTCCCGAGAGAGCATGTCGTTGAAAAATCAAGGATCTCGAGAGAGCAACAAATAGCCATTATAGGCCATCTCACAGGACATGATCATGTCATGACGGAGTTGAAGCAGGCATTGTCAGGTGCTTCCAACAATGCAAATGGACGACGTCCAATTCCTCCTGGTGCACCCGCAAATCAAAAAACGCAGAGGGTCGATAACAACACCCCGAGATGTGATATTGACTTCGATGAGGCCCGGGGAAACGATAGCGTATCCGGTTACAACAAAGAGAGTGATCCCTTTAAAATTTAACTCATACGGTTTATGAGGGAAATGAATGCCCAGATGGATCAAATTCTAGGTGCACCACCAATGCTGAAAGGACCGGGCTTAAAGAAGTATGCTCAATTACTGATCAAATCGAGTGCGACACCAGAATTGATCACGAAAAGGTTCAAAATGTTAGCCATGACAAAGTATGATAGGACTTTATATCCTCAAGAGCACATCACCACCTGTAAAACAGCGTTGAAGGGGAACAATTTCGCTCCCCACGAGATGGAGTAATTCTTACAGAAGAAATTTGAGGAAACCCTTACAAAGGAAGCCCTGACATGGTATTCGCTTCTGCCCGAGAACTCCATAGACTCCTTTGAGATGCTAGCAGACTCTTTTATGAAGGCACATGCCAGTGCTAGGAAGGTATAAGCCTATAAGGCCGACACATTCAGAACTGAATAAGGAGAGTCAAAATTGTTGCGGGAGTTCGTAGCTAGATTCTAGAAGAAAAGGATGTAGCTATCGGTCGTCACACAAAAGGTTTGAATCCGAAAAGTTCTGACGATTCCCGAAAATTAAAGAAATTTAGCTCGAGTTCAAGCAACAACTTAGGTGGATGTTCATAACTGGTACAAGTCAAAGTTAAGAATAGAGGATAATCAGCTCAATCTCATAGCATCGGCCAAGGGTCGGGACCTGGATAAAAATAAAGCAAAATCAAAAGATGATTTCGGCACAGATCAATGGTCTTCAAGCGGTTGCTTTTTTACCTATGAATAGGTCGTAGGATGCGGTAGAGGTTTCCGGTTGGCGGATAGATTCTCTACAAATAGGAGAGCTGATGGCGGCTAGAATAACAGGTCATCTCAGGGCGAGGAGACATCGGGTTCTCGAGATTTTTCCTATCACAGGCTTTCCAAATAAAACTTCAACGTCATCGTAGTTGAGCTCGTGTTGTCTTTGAGGAAGATTAAAGAAACATTGTTCCCGAAGCCAGTGAGATCTAATCTTAGCTTAAGGGATTCTAATTTTTTGTGCGAATACCATAGGACCAACCGGACTGCAGACCGTCGGCATCTCCACGAAGAGGTGGCGACATTAATAAAAATGGCCATCTTGGATCATCCTCTATGTATGACCATCAACATGATTATCAGAGGGAACAAGATTAATGGTGTGACATTTTCAGTGTCAAAAAGACAAAGGTGTCGGTGACCCACAGTAAGAGACTCTGGGAAGCTGCTGAGGACGACATTACTTTTATGGAGGAAGACGCATATGGTCTATTGTAACCACATAACAACGCCCTATTAATCTCTCTAAATGTATTGGGTTTTAAAATTACAAGTGTTTTGGTGGACTAAGGATGTTCGACCAATATTATCCATCGGATAGTGATGGAACAACCCTATCTAACCGGAAGTATCATTCCGACCAAAAAACTCCTTTTCGTATTCAATTAGGGAAGCGTTACAACCCGAGGAGAGATCTTGTTGCCCATGAATGCCGAGAGGGTGATTAAGACGACCCTTTTCAAGGTAGTGGATGGCGATATGGGTTACAATATTATTCTAGGGAGACAATGGTTTCACGAGATGAAGGTTGTAGCGTTAACATATCATCTGTTTCTGAACTTGACAATTTCTGAGGGAATTAAATAGATAAAAGGAGACCAACCGGCGGCAAGGGAGCTGAATGTAGTCTTAGTTTCCACTAGCAAAGGGATGGAGCTTGCAAGTTAGCAATTACAGTAGCTGGCGCTTGCTCCCGAGATAAATGAATTCAACTAGGGGGAAGAGTGGTCGTAGAAAAGGACGCACCAAAATCCACGACGGAGGAACTTGAACATGCGGCATTGTTCAAGAAGTTCTTGGAGAGGATGTTCCACTTGGGGACAGGACTAAACCCTGAGCTCAGGTTTGGATTTATCAAATATCTTAAATTTAATGTTGACTGTTTAGCATGGTCGCATGCGGATATGATAGGTATCCCAAGTAGTCGTGCATAAACTCAGGTTGCATCCCAATTTCCCTCATATAAGACAAAAAAACATCCTATTGCCGAGGCTAGAAATAAGTTTGTCAAAGAAGAGCTAACTTGTTGCTTGATATCAGTCCAATTCGAGAGGTAAGTATCATGACTGGTTAGCTAGCGTAATATTAGTTCAAAAGAAGAATAATAAATTTCGCATTTGTGTAGACTATGAGGATTTAAATAAAGTGTGCCCAAAAGACTCGTACCCACTGCCAAATATCGATCAAATAATTCATGTGACAGTCGGGCATGAGTTAATGTGTTTCCTCGATGCTTACTTTGGGTAAAACCAAATCAAGATGAACCCGGATGATCAGGAAGAAACTTTGTTCATAACAAACTTTGGCACATATTGCTACAATGTGATGCCCCTCGGGCTTAAGAATGTCAGAGCCACTTATTAGAGGCTTGTGAACAAATGTCAGAGAAACAAATAGGGAATCTATGTAGGTTTACATATATGATATGTTGGTTAAGTCTTTGAAGGCGTGTGATCATCTTACACACTTGTACGAAACCTTTGACATCTTAAGGAAGCATAACGTGAAGCTTAACTTCGAGAAGTGTGCGTTAGGGGTCAACTCTGATAAGTTCTTGGGATTCCTGGTGTCCCAAAAGGGGATCGAGGTTGGCCCTGACAAAATTAAAGTCATCGAAGACATCCTGGACTAACTATCAAGCATAAAAGAGGTTCAAATGTTATAGGTAGACTAGCCGCTTTCAGCACGATCATTTCTCGGTCTTGAGAGAAATGCCATCATTTCTTTTCACTACTCAAAAAGAAGAACAACTTCGAAATGACTCTAGAATGCCAGCAGGCTTCAAGGGATTTGAAAAGGTATTTATCGAGTCCTCCATTCCGGGCAAAATCGGAGGAAGGCAAAAATTTGTTGATCTTCTTAGCAGTATCGGAGGTAGTGATAAGTGCCATTTTTGTCCGTGATAACAAAGATATGCAATATCCTATTTATTATGTTAGTAAAATTTTAACGGGAGAAGAAACTAGCTACCCACATCTAGAAAACTTGGCCTTAGCTGTCGTAGTCACCGCTCGAAATCTTAGGCCTTATTTCTAATATCATCCAATAGCCGTGGTCACCACTTTTCCCAGCAGAATATTCTTCATAAACCTGAACTTTAAGGTAGGCTGGCCAAGTAGGTCATCAAAATGAGTGAATTTGACATAGAATATAAACTTAAGACTGCTATTAAGTCACATGTTTTGGCCGACTTTGTGGCTAGTTTCAGTCTGAGACTACAACCTTTGGCTACCAAAGAACCGGTGATGGTGTCATAATCAACATCAAGAGTTTAAACCTTGTTCACGGACGGAGCTTCCAATTTAAAAGGGTCCAAGATCGACATAGTGCTAATCATGCCATTGGGAGAAACCTTTAGGCAGAATATAAGTAATGTTCCTCTAACTAACAATGAAGCAGAGTATGAAGCATTGATTGCAGGACTCGAGCTGACCCAAGGACAGGACTTCGAGGTCAAAGAAATCAAATGTTGTTCCCAATTGGTAATAAATCAGGTCTACGGGATCTTCGAAGTAAAAAAGGAATGCATGCAACAATACATAGTGAAAGTACAGGTTCTGCTTGCTCGGTTCGAGGAATGGTCAATTACGCACATCCCGAGGGAAGAGACGTGGAAGAATATGCACTAGCCAATCTTAGATCATCCAATGAAATGAAGGGATCAGACTCCGGCACAGTTGTACAACTTATGCATTCAGTAATGGACGCGGATAGCTATTACGATGTAAACGAGACCAATTTGGTCTAATACTAGAGAAATAATATCATTGACTATCTCAAGCACGGAAAATTGCCTTAAGATCCCAAGGCATCTCGGGCGCTACACACTAAAGCAGCGCGATACAGTTTCAAAGGAGGTCAATTGTACATATGATCTTTCCAAGACCCGTTGGCCTGATGTTTGGGAACTTCCAAGGATAATTAAGTTGTGCGAGAAGTTCACGAAGGGATCTACGGAAATCACTTAGGTGCAAAGTCCTTGGTGTTAAATTAATTAGGGTGGGATACTACTAGTTCGTATGGAACAAGATACCAAGGCTTATTCAAACTTGTGATAAATGTAAACACCACGCATCATGGGTCCACCAACCGGCACTACCACTACACTTGATTTTGTCGCAATGGATGTTCATGAAGTGGGTAATGGACATAGTCGGTCCGTTGCCACCGACCCCAGTTAAGGTAAGGTTTCTTTTGATTTTAATTGACTATTTTTCTAAGTGGGTTTAAGTAGGTCCTAATTAGAATATCGGTGAATACATAGTGGTAGAGTTTTTGTGGGAGAATATAATTTGCAAATTTAGGATACCAAAAAGATAGCCTGCGACAACGGGCCACAAATTATAGGCGCAACCATCAAAAATTTCCTTAAAGACTTGAAAATCAAAAGGATCAACACATTGTCACCCTATTATCAGAGCATCAACGGTCAAGTAGAATCAACAAACAAGGTGATTATTCAAAATCTCAAAAATATATTGGAAGAAGCCAAAGGCAAATGGCACGAAGACCTGCCAGGAGTACTATGGGCGTATCGGACAATGGCCAAACCAAGAATGGGGGAAAATCCTTTTTCTCTTGTGTACGGATCAGAAGTCATGATCCGGTTGAAGTAGGGGAACCTGCCTTGAGATATTTCCGAGCATATGAAGAAATAAACAATGAAGCACTAATAGTCAATTAGGAGGTACTCGGCAAGCGCAATGACTTGGTGCATATAAGGACGGCAACCCAAAAGCAGAGAATGGAAAGATATTACAATCAAAGTGCCAACCTCCTTTATTTTAAAGTAGAAGACTTGGTTTTAAGTAAAGTAACTCAGAACATCCAGGAGCTCAATGCAGTGAAGCTGGGTCCTATATGGAAAGGCCCTTACGCGGTTTCAACTATCATTGGAAAAGGTTCATATGAATTGGAAAATCAAGATGGAGTAAAGTTGTCGAGAAACTGGAACGCTGCACACCTTAAAATATATTATTGTTGGTGAACCTCGCCTACACTTAAAGTATGTGATGACAATGTTTTATCCCAATTGGGTTTTCTGGCAAGGTTCTTAACGAGGCAGCAATGGAAAGCCTACTACGAAGGAGGATACGTCATCAGAAATAAGACCTTTAAATGACTAGGAACGCAAACAACGGATCACTAAAGAGTGGTTGGAATATCTTTAAAACGGTAGCAAATATTCCTACAACGAAATAAAATTTTCTATCGACCAATGTTTACCCGACCTTTCATAATTGCAAGCCACCGAGGGGTTGTTAGATAGTCTTTGACTCAATATCAAAGTTCCTAAAGAGAAATGAAGCTTATTACCGAACTACGGGAAGTGGGATCTCTGAAGGATCAAGACTTCTAGTGTTCAAATTCGCATTTTTGGCATTCGAACACTGGGGGGATGATATGTGGATACAACAAGAATGGATTCCACATCCATTGAAATATGAAACTTGGAAACAAAGTTGCATCATCGGGGTGGGGACTGCGCGGCCAACCCCATAGAAAAACATTGTACAAGTTAGCCACAAATAATGGCAATTTCTTTTTAGCACAACGAATGCTTATGTACTTTTTAAAATGGAATGAATAAAGTCCTTTTATTTCTATATTGTTTCTTTTCCTATCGATGAATTAATTTAATCATTTGAAAGTTAAAAAAGTATTTCAAATGCTAGTGTCGTAATGAACAGGAGACTTCTTCTTCAAGAGAACTGTAAACATAAGAGGGCTCTCTCTTATAAAACCCTCACGTTGAAGGGTTAATTCCACAAGAACTTATGCTCAGAATCTATATTCTCTCAGGGAAAACACACCTGAAGCCTTGAAATTTTTTGCGAAAAAGAATAAAACTTGTGCAAATATTTTAACGAAAAGGAGTGAAAGAGTAAAACTTGCACAAATATATAAACGAAAAGTACTTAAAGTGAAAAACTTGCATTACACTTAAACGAAAAATTAATTTATTCACAAGAAACGTGCCAAGTAGAACAAATACAAAAGTATGGGAAAAAGAATAAAGCAAAATTAAGCTAGTGCCTCTTCGAAACTCGAAGGAAGAGAAGCATTTGCACCCCTGAGAAGTGGGTGGATCCGCTGCCCTCTCAATATCTTGGAGACCACCATTTTGAACTTCAGCATCATCAGTTCTTTTGCATTTCCTTAGAACTCGAAACCAGAACCAAAAGAGTTGGCAGCATCAGGCCGGATCGAAAGATCCCTTTAGATAGTTGACTCCATCTCACGGGTCGTTGAAATATTCAAAGTCAATTACACCCGCTTTGGCCTCTTCCAAGGTTTCTCCTCATGCTATACATAAAATATGTTTTTTCAACAATGATGGAAGCTTCTTGGCATTGGAGTTTTTCTTTAAGTCGATCAACCTCGGCAGAAAGGTTATCCCCTGCGAATCTAGTTGCCAGGAGGTTGACATCAAGGTCAAGGACAATGGAGTTGAAAACTCTATTGTGCTCTATGGTCCTCTTATGCCTCTCCTCCAACCGGGCATACTTCTCCTCGGTGGCACTAAGTTCCTAGGTTTTGAGTTTCAGGCTGCCTCCAAATTATTAATACTTTCTGTAGAGCTAGCCTCATGAGCGGATGCAACAATAATAGTATTTTGGACTTCAATCCATTTGGCCTTAGCTTCTTCTAATTGAACCCTTATTTGGACGGTCTCCTAGCTAAGGGTTACTACTTTCTGCTCGCTTTGCTGCAACTGAACCTTCAACGCCATGCCCTCAACAACTCGTGCTTCTAGTTCTGAGAGGCGAGCAACAGTCTGGCCTCGCTCGGCCAAAAGTTGATCCCGCTTTAAGGCAAGTTTCTCCTTATCAAGAATCATCCTTCGAAGGCCCTCGGAAGCAAGGAAGTTGTCCTGCAAATACAAAAATGCAAGCTCCAATCGCTCGCATAAGAATGGTAGAAGAAACAACTGAGGAAACAAAGACTATACCGTCGGTGTGTTGTGCATAGCATTATTCAACAAACACTCTCCTGGGAGAGTTTGTATTTTATTACCTTATTTATCTAAAGTCAAAGGCTTTAGATAATTATCTAGTTCCACCGGTCATGATAACAGATGGCATCGGGTTGATACCAGGAGGGCGACACTCCTCCTCCTTTGGGGATCTTTAAAGGGGGCAGAATAATTATGCCCAAATTCCCATGAACTCGGGGTTAGGAGGATGGATAACCTCTTCTCGGGCAACTACAACCGGTGAAGATGATGTAGCAGTTGTCGGTGGTGAAGATAGACTTGAAAAAAAAGGAGATGAAGTCGATGGCGTTGTAGGGTGAGAAGCGGTTGAGGCATACATAGTGCTGGTTGTTGGTTGCTCATCAACCGAAGATTGAAGGTACCCGATACTCAACCTCAAGGTATCGGGCACATCGATTGGGACTCGGAAGTGAGAGTTAGCATTCCCACCATATCATACTTCCCCAGAGTGTCGAGGCATCGTCCTCGGTTGGTGTAACTAACTCAATAGATTGATCATTCTTTTTAGATGATGAAGGTTGTTGTCTTCCATGTAGAGAAGCCACTTCATCATTGGCTTTTCCATCATCGTCGATCACCATGGTGTATATAGTAGGCTCAAGCGTGGAGCTTATCACCATAGCAGTTGAAGACGTCTCAGATGTGGCTATACTTGCCTTTTATTTTTCCCCTAGCCGCGGAAGAACATCTCTTTTTAGTTGCTTGTTCTCCGGCCATGGACTCCAAGAAGAAGCAGTTTGGTTAATTGTTGAAAGGCTCAAAATTCGAATCCGAATCTAGGGGGGTTGAAATAGACAAGATTCAGCTCAGATCCATTCAGAGGAGCTAATTCAAACCCCTCCGGTAAAATAAGAACAACCCCCACGTTCAACCCCCTAAATAGGAAGAGGCTCGCAGAGCGAATGAACATAAGTCAAACCGAATATGAGGAGGAAAGTGAGATCGTTGTCCGATCTTTATCGTCGACGCTCTATTTCATTGGTAGGAACGAGGCCAGGCACCTCCCGCCCTTTTTGGGTATTTTGGAGAAACAAATGCTGCTGGTAAAAAAGATGTTCTTTGGAAACTGAATCCGTAACACAATCAGGGGTGCCGGGCTCTTCAGATTCATCGAGCTGGGTGCTGCTTCCTTCTCCTAGTTTTGTGTGTCTTTTTCGGCGATCTCAATGTATTTCAGATTCTGCTTTCATCTGAAGTTTCACCAGAAGCAAGCCACCAGTTCGAGTGAATGCCTCCTGCAGCAGCTTCATCGCGTCAGTAGGATTAGCAAAAACGTCCTCTTTGGGAACGATAACTGAGCCCTAGGATGGACCTAAATTCAATAAAAGAGAAAGGGTAATCAATAGTCCTATACGAAATGTGAAAATAGGATAATTCGACTAACCATGATTTTTGTCCTTCCACCTATATTTAAGGGCCAATTCTTCCCATGTGCGTGTCTCGAGCGTGGTGTCCACCAAGTTGCTAAAATAAGTGAAAATTAAAGGGTCACTAACAGCATGGGGCGATCTTTAATTAGAAGAAAAAAGAAAACGGTAAACTTAGGAGTAAGGTTCCATAATTCTATAAAGGATGGAGTCGAGGCCAGAATGATGTCTCTGGTGGCAACTGCAACGAACCGTTTCATCCACCCATAATCCTTGACGTATCCATTCCGGTTAGCACAGCATGGTGGTCGTGTTTGCTGAAATTAATCATTCCCTGACGGACATTATTGGGGCAATAAAAGTTCATTAATCGAGCAAAGGTTAGATTCTCTCCCATCACCTGGAATAGACGCTAAAGACAACTGTCCTCCGCACAGAAGGACTTACTTTTGCCAGGCATACCTTGTAACGGATGCAAAACTCCACGATGGTAGAGTCAAGCTCCCCGCTCAAAGAGAATGGTCCCAAAGTTAATGGATACGCATAAAAATACATGAAACCCTTCTTGGGTAAAGCTATCCGCTCCTCCAGGTCAGGAGTGATGATGTATCATTCATGGCAGTGTAGGAGGAATGATGGAAGGATGGATAGGAGAAGGATACACCGCAACAGCCCATGTGCAAGGATTAGCGTACGGTAGTTCTCTTCTAAGTCCTTAGTTGTGACAAGACTCCTTGGATGTTGCTCACCGCAGGAGGAGGAGCATCATCAGCTTTTCCTGTGTTCTTTGAGGAATTGGAGTTTCTGGAAGAAGATGCCATTGTTATCAAAAGAGAGAAAAGGGTTTTTTCTGAAGTAGAAGAAGATTAGAGAAGGTTGAAGACAAGTTCGAGTCGAATAAAGAGATTTTGGAAAGTTATGGAGAGTAAATGGAGGAGTTTGATGTGTATGAGTAAAAGAATAGGCGGCTAAAATTGTGGATATAATTACCTCGATAACCGGAAAAAATGGTGCTTAATTGTTGAATGACACATGTTCAGGGCATCAAATGCGCAACTGTCATAAACATTTCAGACGGGGTCATAGAATATTCAGCCAAAAAAGGTATATCTTCCAACTTCCCGGTGACACATAGTTATGCCACCGGAAAGTGGGGAACTATCTGTATTGGGTAAAATATGTTCATATTAAATGATTGCATGAGAAAGCACCACGTGCAGCCGAAGACAAAAGACAATCGGGTCGGAAGGCAGCGATCTATTTGTTATCGGAAAGAATGAAATTTATAAAGGCGAAATAAAAGCATGTAGCCCGGTAGCATTTAATGAAGAATATTCAATAGCATTAAATGCACGGTCTGATACAGAGAATATGGAATTCACTGCCAACCATTGAATATTTTTCAATGGCCCTCATAATTGTCATTTAAAAGGGGCCTGATCAAAAGACCTTGTTCCCTAGGCACGACTATAAATAGTGAGCCTCACATCTATTGTAAAGGACACGAATTGTTTGGCAAACATATACTATATTCTGTTAAAAGTTCGATACAATTTTAACTTATTGCTTATTTATATTATTATTATTATGACCTCCAGAAGCTCTGGCTTCGGAACCACGATTTCTGCTATTTTATTTCAACTTAAAAGCTAAGTCTTACATTTTTGTCCAATTTATTTATCATTTTAGGATCAAATCGATTCACTTGTCTATAAATCACGTATAAATTCAACAGTACCATTTAAAGGTAAACAAGGATCTTGCCTCCTAAAATTTAAATATAGATAGCAACATTTGTACTCATTGGAGGGGCACGAAATTCTGGAATTAGAAAAGCTAATATTCTTTTTCTCATTCTTTTAAGCTTAATACAAGTGTTATCGAGATTTTCCAATTATTCGCAATCCCTATGGGATCAATCTAAAGTCCATCCTTGTTCTTTTTTTAGTTATACTTATTTTATTTTCTTTGTATTTTGTTTCTTTACTAAATCAGGTCAATTTAATTCACGTGTCTATAGATTACAATTCACACATTCAATTATACTTTTTTGCGAGGGAATAAGAGTGTTTTGTGGATTTTTTGTGTACTCGTTCACATCTTGGTTCTCGAAAATATTACAATAGTTTAAAATTGTGAATTATTTACATGCATCCATTTCTTTTCTCCGCCTTTACACACCAAAAAAACGTTATGCAATGTTGTCTAGATCCTGATTTGATTGTCAGTTACACGCATTTATTTCCCTTCTTTGTCTATTTATTTCATGTAAAACAAAGTCAATACAAAATAGTAGTTCTAATTTGCTTACTACCAACACGGGACGGTACTACTTAGATTGAATTACTAGATGATCACTCTCATATCATCG
This sequence comes from Nicotiana undulata, assembly GCA_005239495.1. Lineage (NCBI taxonomy): Eukaryota > Viridiplantae > Streptophyta > Magnoliopsida > Solanales > Solanaceae > Nicotiana > Nicotiana undulata. Next base: position 32,964 of record ML255959.1, on the reverse strand, counting down.
TTATAGAAAACTCATATCGCGTGTTATTAACACAAGCTACATATATATTCATATACACACGTATTGTCATGGGCGGCTTTACAGACGCTCCATGAACCCTTAGGCATGCCCTGTGGCATCTCGGTAAGCCTCCCAATGCCTAGCGCCACGGACAACCCTGTTGTCATGGCTGCGCCAAGTGACAGGCGCGCATGTGCCTCTGTCGCCCCACCGATATCCCTCGCTAGTGCCCAGCCGCAGGCAGATGCCAACAGCGCTGCGCGCGCATATCGTGATGCAAAAGACAGGTTGTTTACAACGGACCTTTTTCTACCTTGTAGAATACTAAGTCCTTTTCATTCTAAATCTAGAGTAGTATTATTCCATGTACTTCCGTTATGTTTATCTAGCTTAGTTAGGTCAAATATTGTAACTTTGGTTTAATGTTGTTAAGCATTATTTGGGGGATCAAGCTATCAAACTCTCTAGCAAGCAAATAATGCTCTATACTGGTGTATCTCCCCCTCGACACCATGTTGCCTTTCTGTAATATCTTTAATTGATGCAGTCAAGCTTTCTTTCAATTCTCATTTATGTTCTCTCAATTGCTCTTGACACATGTTTTCTTATACGACAATTACAATCTCATCTAGTGCAGAGGGGACCTTAGTTGGCAGACAACAACTATGCTAACACTAGTTGCTTAGCCTTACGTCGCCCTTCTAAGGAATCTCATGAAGGAACCACGTAACAATTGGTATCAAATCCTATGCTCGACGTCAAACAAGGGAACACATTGCCATTACAACTATTTCTGACCATGGTGAATCATGGGAACTGCATTGCGGCCCTTGAAGTGACGGTTGACGTATTACGATCCATCATGGATACGGTGTCTACACTAAGAACCACCCTAGTGAAAAGGTTGGATGACCTGGACCGCAGAATGCTCCAGGCTGAAGTTGACATAGAAAACATTAGTCACGACTCTGAAGGAGACAGGCAACCATAGAGGCAGACGTATTTTTTGGTAAATTTGAGGGCCTCTGCGAGGAGCGTGCCAAGTATTTATCCTACAAAGCACAAGAGGCATACATGGTGACTGCCATGCAACAAACTATAGACAACTTGACAGGCCAACTCAATGTTGTCAATGTTGTTTTACAAGGCTTGCTTCGAATAGGTGAAATCAAATCAGGGGTGCTGCGAGCCTTGCCCCCATGGCATAAAAACTGAAAATTTCTTAGCCAAAGCCATACAGTTGAGCTTGAAATGCTAAAGAAGTGGAAAACTTCATCTTTGACATCGAGCAGTACTTCGATGCCACGGGAGGCCTAGAAGATAGCAATTGTTACTATGTATCTTCAGTGTGATGCTAAACTCTAGTGGCGGGTGAAGTACGAAGCCATCACGGCCGATAATTCTATGGAAATCGGTAGAACTGAAGGCAGCCATACGCCTAAAGTTCTTCCCCGAAAATTTTGAGTCCAATGCAAGGAAAAACTACGGGAGATCCGCCAGACCAAATCAGCTCGGGAATACGTGTGGGAATTCTTTGCGCTCATGCTGAACATACATGACATGGGGGACAAAGACAAACTCTTCACATTCCAGGAAGTGTTAAAACCATATGCATGTATGGAGTTGCAAAGACAAAGGGTGGATACCTACCCAAGGCGATCCAATCAGCAGAACGCCTTGGGACTACCAAGTGGAAACTCGAAAGGATAAGCCTCAACCACTTGTCTGAGCAGGATACAACGGCGGCCAGCCTAGCAGTGGTGGCCGTAGTAGAAGTGGGGGAGATCAGAGTGAAACCAAATCCAAGGCCCCTTCCTCATGCAGCAATAGTGTTGCATCAAACAACATGATTAGGGGGAAAATCCCCCTTTAGGATGCCGTCATTTTGGCGGGCCACAATGGAATAATGAATTGCCACATGCGCAGATGAACGCCTATCAAACTTTTGATGATAGGACGAATGATGAAGTAGATGATGCGTACCAGACCGAACAAGTAGGTGCCCGCCCAAACACCAAGAAAGGGAAAAAGAAGGCGGATGAGAGGACTTCTCTTAAACAAGAGAGGACCTTAATGTTCTTTTAGATGAAGCTAAATGGCAAGCCCGTCCGGGCGATGATAGATGCAGGTGCTACCCACAACTACTTGTCCTCGACTCAGGTGGAGCGCCTTGGTATAGTTGTAGGAAAGGGAAAATGTCATGTCAAGTCTATCAACACACCTCCTCAACTAGTGGGTGGAATAACCAAAGAAGTACCAGTGTAGCCTGGTCCTTATGAAGGAAAATTCAAATTGCGTGTGGTGATGATAGATGACTTTGAGTTTATAGTTGGGTTGGAATTCCCCAGGCAAACCAACACCGTGCCCATATCGTATGTAGATATGCTACTGATGATGGGAACAAACGGGGCCAGGACCTGCATTATCCCGTATATGCCCATAAAGATGGGCGTTGAGAACATCTTGGCCTTGCAGTTGAAGAAGGGAGTCAAAAGACATGAACCTGCATTCCTTGCTACCCTATGCATTGAAGATATAGAACGCTCCTCGGGTCCTATTCCTACACCTGTGTAAGAGATACTACTGGAGTTTGAAGACGTCATTCCATAAGATATGCCAAAGCGACTCCCGCATAGGCACACTATGGACCATGAGATTGAGTTGGTGTCTAGTGCGAAGCTACTAGCCCTGGCCCCTTATAGAATGTCACAACCCAAATTCACCGAGCTTCGGAGACAGTTGACGGAAATGCTAGACACACGGATCATTGTGCCCTCCAAGCCCCCATATGGGTCCCTTGTGCTATTAAAATTAACATGATGGTATTCTACGACTCTCTGTGGATTATCGGGCTATAAATAAAATCACCGTGGAAAACAATTACCCTATTCCACTCGTGGTAGACTTATTCGATAGATGTGTAGTGCGACAGTGTTCACAGGAATAGACCTGAAAACAGGGTACTGGAAAGTTCAGATTGCAGAGGGTGATGAACACAAGACGACCTATGTGACAAGATATGGGTCGTTCGACTTCCTTATTATGCCATTCGGCTTGACTAACGCTCCAACCACATTTTTCACCCTAATGAACCAAGTCTTCCGAGAGTACATTCATGAATCCGTGTTGGTCTACTTGGATGACATTGAGGTATATAGCCAAACACTGGAAGAACGCCTAGAGCACTTGCGGAAGTTCCTAGCCCGACTGAGGGAGCACGAATTATATGTGAAGCTATCCAAGTGCTCCTTTGCTCAAAAACATATTGGCTTCCTCGGACATGTCATTGAGGAAGGGCGGATCATGATGTACCAACAAATGATTCAAGTTATCACAGATTGGCCGCCGCCCAAGGATATCCACACCTTGAGGGTGTTCCGTGGCCTATGCAATTTCTATCGGTTGTTTGTTAATAATTAATGCCTCATCGCAGTGCCATTGACAGAAATCCTCAATAAGGTCACGCTTTGGGATTGGGGACCCAGGCGAGCGGGGGCCTTCAACACATTAAAAGCGGTTATGTCTAGTAGCCCTGTGTTGGCCCTACCTGATTTCACTAAGACATTCGAGGTCCAAACGGATGCTTTCAACTATTCTCTTGGCAGAGTCTTACTACAAGAAGGGAATCCTCTAGGGTACAAGAGCTGGAAGATGAATGATGCAGAGTCGCGCTATGACGCCCATGAGAAAGAACTTTTTGCTATCGTTCATTGCTTACGCCTTTGGAGGCACTATTTGCTGGGAACCCCGTTCATGGTCAAGATAGACAACACAATTGTTAGCTATTTCACGACTGAGCCGAAGCTGAATGGACAACAGGCACGATGGCAGGAACTCCTAGCGGAATTTCACTTCAACCTGGAGTACCAATGTGGGAAGACTAATCATGTTCCTGATAGCTTAGTTGGAGACCTGGCCTAGCATCGTTGTGCCTACTCGCCATTCGAGGGGGAGAAAAGTAGACATCATCATAAAAGACCAGATACATGATCTACTCATCAAGGATCCTACTGCATAGAATTTTGTTGATCTGGTTGGACAGGACAAAACACGGCAGTTCTACATGGAAGATGGTTTCCTGAATGTGAACGGGGACCGCATTTATGTTCCTAAAGGAGGATATCTGCAAAGGACTCTTCTGGTGGAATGTCACGATACTTTGTGGGCCGGCCACCCCAGTGAAGAACGCACCATGGCATTACTTCGTGGTTAAAATTATTGGCCTCCATTTTCCGATAGAGTTACTTAGTATGTGAGGACTTGTCTAGTATGCCAGAAGTACAAGTAAGACCGCTTGACTCAAGCGTGACTCTTGGAACCACTAGGTGTCCCAAAGATACCTCGGGAAAGAGTTTCCCTGGATTTCAACACCTGATTACCCAACGTCGGTGATTTCACAACTATCGTGGTTGTAGTGGATCGGTTTTCCAAGTATTCTAGCTTTATAGCAGCCCTACAATATATATCAATAGAAGATACAGCTCAACTCAGGTGGGTGGATAATGTCATGGTCATCTTTCCAGCCATGCCCCATGACCCCTTAGGCGTGCCTTGTGGCGTCCTTCCAAGTGACAAGCGCACATGTGCCTCTGTAGCCCCTACGATATCCCTCGCCAGTGCCTAGACTCACGCATATGCCAACAACGCTGTGCGCACAGACGATGCCGCACACGTATATCGTGATGCCAAAGACAAGGTTGCTGACAACGGACCTATTTCTACCTTGTAGAAAACTAAGTCCTTTTCATTCTCAATATATAGTACTTTTATTCCATGTACTTCCATTACGTTTCTATAGATTAGTTAGATCAAGTCTTGTAACTTTAGTTTATTTTTTTAAGCACTATTATGGGAGATCAAGCAATCAAACTTTCTAGCAAGCAAACAATTCTCTATACTAGTGTCTCTCCCCCTCGACACTGTATTGCCTTTCTGTAATAGATTTCATTAACGCAATCAATCTTTCTTTCAATTCACATGTACATTTCTCTCAATTACTATTGACATTGGTTTTTCCGTACGACACTAACAATCTTGTTTAGCGTAAGGAGGAGACCTCAGTTGGCGAACAACAATTGCACTTACATCAGTTGCTTAACCTTACGTCCCCCTTACAAGTAATCCCAAGAAGGAGCCGCGAAACAATATGTGTGATGTGTACGAGAGAGCGAGAGAGAGCCCATTTAGCAAGGGTCAGGAATATGAACATTTCTCTCACTAACTTATATTAGGTTGCGGCAAATGGGAATGTGTCATTTAAGAATGCACCTACATACATGGCGGTAAATTATGTCTTAATTTTTGCGTGTCAAAACCTTAATATTTTGACTTAACTATTCTAACACAAAATTGAAAGTGAAGTGCAAAATTTAAAGTACAAAAGCAATTTTACATGAAAAATCTCATTGCTCAAGGGAGTAAAAACTATGATCTAGCATGTAAGATTTGCCTCAACCCTTTATTAAATTCAAAGAACGGTTTTAAGTTTCAACTCAATAACTAAAGTGATTAATTAACTCTAGTTTCTTAACCCCTACAATCAATCCAGTTGAAACTACCCCCTCCAAGACTGTAAATTACAGCCTACAAAGCTAAACAAACTCTTCGTAAGTTTACAATCTACAATTATGCTTCTCAAAAACAAAATAGGTTATACTGAAATAAAAGTGACTCAACCTAAAAAACTAAATAACTTAAGCTTCTTTTGTACCGATCTGATCGATTGTTTTGTATATTGTAGCCACGTTCCCTTATTTATTGCCTCTTGTGTGTTATTTGTGGTTATGTTACTTGTTGGGATGTTTGGATTGGTTTCGGAAAAGTTTCGAAGTGAAATGGGACACTTAGTTCCAAGGTTGAAGACTTAAGTTGAAAGAGTTGATTGGAGTTTGACTTTTGTGTAGAGGCCTCTGGAATGGAATTTTGATGGTTCTAATAGCTTAGTGTGATGATTATCAACTTAGGAATATACTCGGATATAGATTTGAAGGTCTGTAGGTTGGTTTGAGGCTTTTGGGAAAGTTAGAAAATTGAGGGTTTGGAAGGTTGAAAAGTTTGACCTAGAGTTGACTTTGTTGATATCGGGTTCGAATATTTTTTCGGAGAGTTGAAATAAGTCCATTTTGTCATTTGAGACAATTGAGCAATGTTTTACTTTATTCGGAGTTGATTTGATATGGTTCGACCATAGTTTTAGAATTTGGAAGTTTGTTAGTTCATTAGGTTTTAATTGGGTTGCGATTCATGGTTTTGATGTTGTTTTGTATGATTTGAGGCCTCGAGTAGGTTTGTGTTATGTTTTGGGATTAGTTGATGTGATTGGATTGGCTTCCGTAGGCCTCAGGTGTATTTCAGGTTGGTTTTGGCCCATTTCTCTATGTTTTGGAACGCGTGGTTATTAGTTTTGGTTTCCTTCTTCGTGATCACGAAGAAAGAACCCCAATTGAGTAGTGTAATGATGAAGGCTGGCAGATTGTTCTTTGTGTTCTCAAAGTGGTGATCGCGTTTTGTATGTTTTGGGGTGCTTTGAGTTTCGTGATCACGCGTTGTCCTACCTGTTTGCATCCTAAAGAGGTCGACTAGGTGTGGATGGCAATAAGTCTTCGCGACCACGAAGTTGTGCCTGCATTTGCATATTGTCGGGGTGAGTTGTACTTCGCATTTGCAACCCTTGTCTCGCATTCGCGTAGAGTCTTTTGGAGGAGCTGGAAGTTTGTTCTTCGCGATCATGAGGAGATGTCCTCTACCGGGATGGGTAATGCCTGGGCAAATTATTAAAACTCCATTTAAAGGGTTAGAGTTGTTATATCACATTTTGAGTTTGAGAGCTCGGTATTGGACGATTTTGGAGGAGAGTTTTACGATTTGGATCGAGGCAAGTGTTTGTGACTCAGATTTGTCATTATTTTTTATTCCATATTAATTTTTAGCATTAAATTGATGAATTAAAATGAAAAAATGGGGGATTTTAGTAAAGTCTTTCTAAAATGAAAATTAATGTTTTGAAGATCGAATTGAGGTCGGAATTGAATAAAATTGGTATGGTTGAACTAGTTATTGAATGGCTATTCATAATATATGAGTTTGACTAGGTTACGCGGTGCGCTCCTGGGGTTAAATTTTTTATTTTGACAAAGATCGCGAAGAAGGAACCCCGATCACGTAGTGTATTGATGAAGGCTGGCGGATTGTTCTTTGTGTTCACTAAGTGGTGATCGGGTTTGTCGCTCCCCCTTCTTCCCCAAAGCACTCCTTTCGCGGCCGGTTTAAAGGGCTTATTATATTGGTTGGGACAACTCGTTCCTTTTGGAAAAGGGGTTTGCATATTTGAAGATTCGCCACCTAACAATTTTGAGGTGCGTTAGGGAACCTATCAGGGGTTCATTTACTACTACGCTTGATAACCAGAGACAGAGTAAGGGCTTGAAATTATCCTAAGCGGAAGGTGTTAGGCACCCTTCAGGATCCACAAGTGTGGTTCCCGGCCAAATAGCTTTTGTGAATTTTGTACAATTAGCAAATAAACAAATATGGTTCAAATAATAGGGGATTTTAGTCTAAGTACACATATGTTTGAAAACAGTTGATAGAGAGATAGATTTTGAAAAGAATTATAGTCTAAGCATGTATATCAAGTAAGAGTATCCTAGGTTTGTTTGTAATATGGATCACATCAATAAAATACCCGGTATGACACTCATCGAAGAGGGGGTACACGTGGTATTAACGCACCGATCATCATATCCATATCTACCCTTTCCCACCCCGTGAGGTAATTAAAGCGAGTGTTGGTCACTACGTCTACTGCATGCTATTACCCATCCCTTCCTATTAGTCCCGAAGGAGTTTAGGACTTCTATCCTATAAAGGAGGTTCTAGGCCGACCCTCGGGTTGTAAAGGTAAAAACTACTAAAGCGTCATATAGAAAAACAAGTAGGACTGCAAAGAGGGTATAACACATAAACAGGAAAGGGGCTCAATGAACCCCTTTTCTAATAAATCCTTCAATTGCTCCTTTAACTCCCTCAACTCTGCTGGCGCCATTATGTATGGTGGAATATATATTGGCTACGTATCTGGTAGTACATCAATCCCGAAATCGATCTCTCTATCTAGCAGAATCCCTGGAAGCTCGTCCGGAAATACTTCAAAAAACTCATTCACATCCGCCACGGACTCAGGAGCAGGCACCTCTGAAGTGGTTTCGCAACCCGGACCAAATGATAGACACACCCCTTTTTAATCATCTTCGAGGCCCTAAGGTAGGAAATAAACCTACCCTTCGGCACCACACCATTTCCCTTCCACTCAATAACCGGCTCATTAGGAAACTCTAGCCTCATGATTCTGGTTCGGCAGTCGAGTTTAGCAAAGCACGAATAAAGCCAGTTCATTCCCATAATAATATCAAAATCTACCATCCCTAGCTCAATAAGATCGGACGTGGTAACGCGATGACATACCGTGACAACACAATTCCTATAGACTCGCGCGGCTGTAATAGAATCACCAACCGGAGTCGATACAGAGAACGGATCATGAAGCTGTTCGGGTTCTATCCCAAAACTTGAAGCAATAAACGGGGTAACATAAGACAAGGAGGACCCCGGATCAATAAGAGCATAACAATCAAGTGCTTGAACAGTCAGAATACCTGTAACAACATCTGGAGAAGCCTCCGCGCTCTGGAGACCACTCAAAGCATAGAACAAACTGGGTCCACCTCTACCTCGAGCTCCACCCCTAACTGCACCATGCCCCGCTGGAGCTGGAGGACGCCCTGAAGATGTGGCGACTAAAGAACCGGATGACTGAGCAAATCCCTACCCCTTCCTTGACTGGGCGCACGACAATCCCGCTGAATATGACCTCTCACTCCACACCCGTAGCACACCGGGATATCCAGATAACAAGAATCGGTATGGAACCTCCCACACTTAGGGCACGGAGCCCTCCCCTACTGCTGGAACCTCCCTCATGGGCGACCTAACTGATGGAGTCTCCTGCTGTCTGATCGTGGCCCCCAGCGATCGCTCTGCTGGAAACGACGCACTGATGGCAGTGCACTAGCTGAGGACTGTGCATAGGACTGGGATGGCCTTGATGAGCCTCTCCCATGAACTGGTCTCCCTCCTCCAACTGAACTCCCTGAGTGGCCCGCTGACAGGCCCTGCTGCTACTCTCTCTCTCTGACCATATCTTCAATTTCCTAGCCTCTGTAGCCTGGGCGAATCCCACATTCTTCCTATAATTCATGTCTGAGTGCAAGGCAGCTGTAGCAACATCATTCACAACCAAGGGACTAAGGCCCTAAACAAAACGTCAAACCCTGGCATCCATAGTCGACACCATGTGAGGAGCATATTTAGACAACCGCACGAACTACATGTGGTACTCTCACACACTCATGGTTCCCTGTCTAAGGACCTCAAACTCTGTAGCACGGGATGCCATAGTCTCGGCAGGCAAGAAGTGATCAATAAAAGCATTCACGAACTCGTCCCATCTCGCCGGAGGACTTCCCTCCCCTCGGGAATCCTCCCACATCTCAAACCAGGAATATGTTGCTCCCCTCAGCCTGTATGAAGCTAACTCAACCCCCTCTGTCTCTGTAGCCTTCATCACCCGAAGGGTGTTGTAAATCTCATCAAGAAAATCATGTGGATCGGCCTCTGGATCTGTACTTGAGAACACTGGAGGGGCCAATCGCAAAAACTGGTTGACTCTAGAGCGACACCCGGGGTGGCATTGGCCTCAAGGCGACACCCGGGGTGGCATTGGCCTCAAGGCCGAGTCGAGCTCTCTTCTTTGGTCCCATTATTGAAAATTTCAGAACAAAGCACAAATTAGGCAAGGATATTTTCACTTTCCAGTTCACCGCACGATATAGAATAACAACGAAAGGGTAATATCCTAAATGTCCATCTAGCCCCCTAATTATAGATGTGGTCGACAACACACCGATAAGAAGGGCTCTATTAGACACGACTCCGAGACATCCTAGGACTCTTTAAAAACCTTAGGCTCTGATACCAAGTTTGTCACGCCCCAAAATCGAGGGACGAGACCGGCGCCTAACAGGGTGAACCCAGTCAAGCGGACCTGGAATGCCTTTCCTGCCTAACGTATTACCCCGCGTTCATAACATGTATTATTTCGCCTAAGTTAGCCGATTTTAGTTTCAAAGTACATTTTACAACATATCTCCATTTGTTTCCTCTTTTAGCATTTAAACGGTTGATATCCAAACATACATAATACATTCATAACTTTCCAACATGATCCATGGTTCTGAGTACGTACTATTACTACCCAAAAATACATATATACACCCACATCATGTCTACGGAGCCTCTATGAATACTAGGGATTTTACATAACTTGCCGGTAACAAGGCCCCGATACCTTTACAACATAAGCAAAAGAGGGTGGTATAATCCACACACGGGCCCGAGGAGAAGAGGGGCTCACCACAACTACTGAAGAGATGAAGAGGAGGTACCACTAACAGCGGGCTGAGCTACCTACTATGGAACCACCTACATCCATATAAAAGATGTAGCGCCCCCAGCAAAAGGGACGTTAGTACTGTGGAATAGTACTAGTATATATGAACAAAATTTATCCCAAGTACAATCAACAATACACAAATAAGAGACAGTAATAGAACCAACAACCATTGCGCATGGAAAGAAACAACCAAAATCAACAAGTTTCACAATTCCCCCTTTTTCCTTTCCAGCACCACCATAATCAAGAATTTCATCAATTTTCATTTCTATAGTGATAATGATCACATTCCACCCTTATTACCTCGGCCACCCTTATTACCTCGGCCACCCTTATCACCAAGACCCCCACCTTATTACTTCGTGTTGTGGCGCGCAACCCGATTCCACCTGACAAATCATATTTATTAACAACAATCCCAAACAATTACATCACAAGAATATCATTTCAAGGAACACAATTCATATCAACAACTCGTTTATTTGGGCTCAAGGCACAATGATTCCCATTAAGCAGAAATACATTCCCACATTTGGGCACATTAACATTCTTTCATTCGCTAACACATGCTTTTATCTCAACACCCTCAAGCATTTACAAGCCTTGCACATAATAAAATGGGCACATCAATCACCTTTCACAATCTCATATAACACTGTAGTGTGGCAATCACTAAGACAATCAGTTCACATATTTTCATACAAGGTACACATAACTTATGCTCATCACAACAAGGGGATTCTACAAAGGTTAAAGTTATCCATACATACCTGGAGTCAAAATCCCTTTTTAACTTTTACTCACAAATCACCGAACCGACTAGTATCGTCAATCTAATTCACAATTAAACATATTCAACTCAGAATTGGAGATCATGCAAACAATTCGGACTCTCTTAAGCATTTTGCCGAACACTATGTGACCCCATGAGATTACCAATCCCGTCTTTGTGAAATTTACTCCAAACCACTCCCTCTTACTAGATTAACACCATTATTAAACATGCATGCAAGGTCTTAGTTAATATTTTCAAGAATAAATCCATGCTAATCCTCCCTTTGTTTAAAATAAAAAAATTAATGAAAATGGGTTGGGAACCCTTACCTGCTAGAATGAGGAAGAAGAAAATTACTCGAAATATCAGACTTGAGGGACTTTGAAAATCAAATTGATGGAAGAACCACTTTCTCTTTAAAGAACTCTCCTTTCCTTCTCTCAATTTGTTCAGAAAACTTGTTAAAATGAAGGGGTGGGGTGTTTTAATGAACTGGTGGTCGGATTTTAAAATTATAAAAAAATTAGGAGCCCGACACAGAAATGCAGTCAGGAATGCGATCGCATTCCTGACATGCGGTCCGCAGACCGGTCGCAGAATGGCCCTCAAGATGGGCCAAACTTTAAAAACACACTGTGTAGGTATGCGACCACTATGCGGTCCACATACACATTACGCGATCGCATAACCTCCCTCACCAAAAACGAATGGGAAAGAATGCGACAACTATGCGGTTCGCATAACCAGAATGCGATCCCATTCTGGACTGCGTAGTTGTCCTCAATTTGGGCAGTGACCTGCCCAGGTATGCGACCATTATGCGGTCCGCATACCCATTATGTGATCGCATAGTGCGTCCTATAACGCCCAACTTCTGGAAAATTACATCTTTCAACTTCCGAGGTGCTTTTATTCAAAATAGGTCCGTTTTAAGGATTTCTACAGTTATAACAACTCGGGGACTTATTCGGGCATTATCTTAAACAAGAAATTTTACAGGTCCTTATAGGTGCAATCGACATGATATCTGTCTGGCTCAATGATGTCTTTCACCATTATGATCTTACAGTGCCACATGCGTTGGGCTTGGCACTTGTGAGGACTATCATCATTTTGGAAGTCAGCCCAGAAATGACACATCTTGTCGACCCTTGGTATGACTTGCTTCCTACATGCTTGCCTCATAACTCGGAGAAGGACGTAAGGATATATTCCTCTCAGGACAATCAATATCAGGAATGGTGCATCTCTGGACCGGACGATGAACTCTTCTGTTGGAAACAACTCGAACATCCATTGGACTTGCTCCTCAGTTAGATGATCAAAGAATTTGACCCACTCTTTGGCATTCTTAGGCTGAGCAAACATGTCAGGAATGTAAGTCATTCTCTTTGGATGGTGGAAAGAGATGTGGTCATTCCACGCCCTTCGCTGAATTTCTCGTTGGTATTGACCCTTTTGGAGAAGTTCCAAGAGCCAAAGCTGAAGTAATAAGTTGTAGCGCTCAAAGTGTTTTGCTCCTCTTTGGCAAATTTTTAAGGCTCGGTATACGTCTAAAATGATCATGGGCACGATGCTGAATGTTTGCCCACCAATTCCCTCCATCAGGGTCTTGGTTACCATAGCCAGACTAGTATGGATTCTTTCTTTCTTCATCGAAAATACGATTAGACCCAAGAAGCAAAACAAGAAGACGAATAACCTACGGTGGATGTGTCCCGAAGATGTGATGGAGAATTCATCATGGAAGGTACGGTACGATTTTCTATGGCCATACCTTTCATACAATTAGTCAAAAGGGATGTATGATTCTTTCAGGCATCCCAATTCAGCGTTCTTCTTCAAGCCCATCATTTTTAAGAAACCATTGCATGTGCGGTTCTCAGGCATTAACAAACCCCGAGTTTCCCAAGCTAGACCAGCCAATCCTTCTATCTCCTATAGCAAAGGTGTCATTTCGATTTCCCCAAAGCGGAAGACGGCCCTTTCACAGTCCCAGGATAGAGTGGCAGCCTCTATCATCATGTTGTAAGGCTGGATATCCAGGAGGGATGGTAGATTACCCAGGTATTTCTTGACAAGGGTTTTTTCACTAGAATGCAGATCTTCCCACCAACTCAGCAATTTTGGGTGGATATTGGTGACCATGCCGAATCTGGGGACTTCATGCCTCATATTTCTGCAAGGCAAACAAGGTTGGACCCTGACCCCCACTGGACTCGACTATTTAACATTAATGATTAGAATGATGCATTTAATTCTCCAAATGAATGCACAAAACGTGATGAAGTTCGTTTGGGTTTATGGAAACCCAGTGGACTTTTGGACAAGGCTATCTTAAAGGCTATTGTGTGGACAACACGTTAGCCTGGATATGTTTGACCATGATGCATGCAACAGTATAACAGAGTAAGGTTTCTATGGGGTTGTAGACTGGTACCCTTGAGCGGACAACTCAAGGGGGAAAGACATGAAACCATCGACTGTACCGTCGATCGACTAGTTTTACCGCAAATAAGCCTTTCCGAATTTAGGGGGTAATGATATAGGAAGGGTGCAACCACTCATCAAGCATTGTTATAGGATTTTGTTTGGAAAGAGTGGAGTATGAATATTGGATCATGAATAATGAAATAAATATTAAACATGTAGTCACGTATTTTCACATTATGAAAGCAGTAAATACACCAGTTTATAATTTAAAAGGATTACAAATGAATAATACCAGAAAGAGATGTCAGTTTGATTTTTGAAGGAAATTAAATGCTTGAGTAAATAGACAAGTAATTGCACATAAGGGGAATGGGAAGAGGTACAAATTCACAAAGCAATTTGAAAATGGTAAAAGCCTAAAATCCCCAGCATAGTCGCCATGCTTTCGCGCCCCTTTTTTCCCAAAGCACTCCTTTCGGGGCCGGTTTAAAAGGGTTTATTATATTGGTTTGGACGACTCGTTCCTTTTGGGAAAGTGGTTTGCATATTTGAAAATTCGCCACCTAACGATTTTGAGGTGCGTTAGGGCACCTATCAGAGGTTCATTTACTACTACGTTTGATAACCAGAGACACGGTAAGGGCTTGAAATTATCCTAAGGGGAAGGTGTTAGGAACCCCTCAGGATCCACAAGTGTGGTTCCCGGCCAAATAGCTTTTGTGAATTTTGTACAATTAGCAAATAAACAAATATGGTTCAAATAATAGGGGATTTTCGTCTAAGTACACATAGGTTTCAAAACAGTTGATAGATAGATAGATTTTGAAAATAATTATAGTCTAAGCATGTATATCAAGTAAGAGTATCCCAGGTTTGTTTGTAATATGGATCACATCAATGCAATACCCGGTATGACACTCCTCGAAGAGGGGATACACGTGGTATTAACGCACCGGTCATCATATCCATATCTACCATTTCCCACCCCGTGAGGTAATTAAAGCAAGTGTTGGTCACAACCTCTATTGCATGCTGTTACCCGTCCTTTCCTATTAGTTCCGGAGGAGTTTAGGACTTCTATCCTAAAGGAGGTTCTAGGCCGACCCTAAGGTTTTAAAGGTAAAAAATACTAAGGCGACATAGAGAAAAGCAAGTAGGACTGCAAACAGGGTATATCACATAAACAGGAAAGGGCCTCAAAATACCTCCACAGATGATGCAAGTAATCAACATAACTCAAACACAATTAAGGTCTGGGTTTAAGTTTAGATCCTAAGCATGGTATCCAAGTGATACCCACAGAAAGACATATTTATTGCATAACTTAGAGAGGAAGTCCTAATCAGTTTTGCCTACTAGTTTTAAAACATACTGACAGTTAAACAATAATCTCAAAAGACAGTTCCAGTTTTTATTTTTTATGGTTGATTACCTAAGGCTTGCTTAGGTATGGGATAATATGCAATAGTTGTTCAGAATTGTTGGCAGTTTTAGGTTGTTATACCTTGTCACGACCCAAAATCTTAATCCGGGTCGTGATGGCGCCCAACGACGGGGTTAGGCAAGCAAACACAAATTATACTAAGTGTTACCCTTCCCATCTAATTAAACAAGTCAACATTTACAAATTTTAAACCGTTAAACATGATGATAGCTTGACATGGAAATAAAGCATATGCATGCCTGTACAACCCAAACCCAAAATATACATACACTACGCGTGTGTGCCAGGAACTAGTGTCACGAGTGTCATGGGCAACTACTGAATATACAATGACCACAATATATATAGAGTCTCAGTCTGAATTAAATGGACAGAGAATATAACAAAAGAACTCTAGGGTGCTGCTAGGAAGTCGCCGGGAAAGCAGATCACCATGAAGTATGATCACGCTATCAATATCTAGCACCGGCCTGATAATCAGACGTACTAGCCTCCGGACCTGTACAGTCAAATACAGAAAAGAAAAGAAAGTGCAGCATGAGTACATATTAAATAAATATGTACCCAGTGAGTATCCCGCCTAAACTCGAAGAAGTAGTGACGAGAGGTCGACTCGATACTCACTAAGGTCCAGCAGTAATAACATATGATAGAATATAATGAAATACAGTAGGCATGTCAGGGAAATAATCAACAAATATATATATATATATATATATATATATATATCAAAAGCAGAAATCCAACAATTGCTGAACTAAACAATAAAGCACTTCAAGGGTAAGACCACCGAACGAAACAATAATCACAAATTCTTAGA
>MDKH01085687.1:0-11730 GCA_005239495.1 Nicotiana undulata | reverse complement strand
CCAGTTCCTCTTATCCAACAATACCTTGCCAATACTGTCATATGTGATCCAGACTCAAGTGTACATATACCGACAAGGACAGGACAACCGGCCAGAGTCATAAGATAGGTCATAAGGACTGAGGTCATAAGCTCCCCACGATCGCGAATCATACCTGTGACTCGTGGGCTGACTCGATAGTAAAACCTCCCCACGATCGCGCATCATGTCTGCGACTCGTATGCTGACTCGATAGTAATAAGCTCCCCACGATCGCGCATCATGCGTGTGGCTCGTGTGCTGACTTGATAGTAATAAGCTCCTTACGATCGCGCATCATGCCAGCGACTCGTGTGCTGACTCGATAGTAATAAGCTCCCCACGATCGCACATCATGCCTGCGACTCGTGTGCTGACTCGATAGTAATAAGCTCCCCACGATCGCACATCATGCCTGCGACTCGTGTGCTGACTCGATAATAACAGGTTCCCCACGATCGCGCATCATGCCTACGACTCGTGTGCTGACTCGATAGTAATAAGCTCCCCACGATCGCGCATCATGCTTGCGACTCGTGTGTTGACTCGATAATAATAATAGTATTTACATATAGGTACCTACGGGTACCGACTCGACCGTGAACTCAACAGGATTGTGTCAATATCATATCACTGATAGCCAATTAAGATTTACCTCATCATATTTTTACCTCTCCCAAGTCAATTCAACAATAAACAAAATTTATAATACATACAATGGTTCAAATAAGGCACGAAATGGCATGCTCGTAGGTCCTACAGCTACCCGACACAGCAATATAGTCGCCACGTACGGACTCTCGTCACTTGGCACGTACGCGGCCCCCTAAAATTGTACACATAGTAAACAAGGAACCTACGGGGACATTTCACCCTTACAAGTTTGGAAAGGAGACTTACCTCGTGACGATATCACCCCTCGGATCAAGGATGCGCCCGAATCTACGAAATTCACCCTCAACGGCTCACAACTAACCAAACATGGTATAATTGAATTAATTTAGGTTCCAAGAAGAAGAATTAACAAGAAATCCTAAAATTAAGCATTCTTGACCATTTCCAGAATTTCGACCCCAGGCCCACACGTTTGGATTTTGAATATTCTTGAAGGAATCACCTACCCGAAGTCTAAGGATCGAAGTTATGTGATTTATACAAGGTTTCATAGCCTCAAATGAATAATTCACCAATTTATTCAAAGCCCTAGAATTCCTATCCAAATTTTATGATTTGTGATTCTTTAGGAATTAAACCCGTTGAATTCTATGCATAGTAGTGAAAAATAGATAGGAATTACTTACCTCTACAATGGGTGGTCGTGGGAGGTGTTGCTCAAACGTAGATGGTCTCTAATGGAGGTTGATGAAGGATAAAAATGAAGAAAACCCGTATTTTGGGACATTTAAAAGGGGCTGGCAACAGTGATCTCCGCACCTGCGAGAATATCATCGCCCCTGCGGAAAAAGGCCTGGGACCCTGGGCATCGCACCTGCGGAGAAGGAGTCCGCACCAGCGGTCCCGCACCTGCGGAAGAAGGGCCGCGCCTGCAGTGGGGGTCGCACCTGCGACTGAGAGACCGCATGTGCGGTCACACCAGAAGTAGCTGCACCAGCAATGGTTTTTGCTTGTTTTTGGCCTCGTGCGGGGTATGAGAGGCTCCTGGGCCCATCTGAACTTTCTCGAGCCTACGGAACACTCATGACATCGCTAAAACTCAAAATCACCCTCCAAAACCCCTGAAATCATAACTTAATAACTTTGAAATTTCTAGAATTCATCTCATTGTGCCGAACGGGTCTATACTACTCGGAATGACCTCAAATTTTGCAGACAAGTCATAAATGACTATACAGAACTATTCCCGGTCCCAGAATTCCGTTCTGACCTCGATAGTATAAAGTCCCGTTTCAAGTCAAATTCCAAACTTAAGGAAATCCTGATTTCCATTTCGGGCGCCGAAATGCTCCCGGGTCGTCAGAAACCCGAGCCGAACATACGCCCAAGTCCGAAATCATCATACAGAGCTATTGGAGCTGTCAGAACTCGATTCCGAAGTTGTTTACTCAAAATGTTTACCGAAGTCAAACTTGGCCAAATAGGCCAACCTTAAGGAACCAAGTGTTCCTAAACCACTCAAATCATTTCCTAATCCCGAACCACCCGCTCCCGCAAGTCATAAAGCACAAGTATCTGCTATGCAAGGTTTTATTTAAGGGAACAGGGTCGTAATACGCAAAACAATCGGCTGGGTCGTCACATTCTCCCCCTCTTAAACAAACGTTCGCCCTCGAACGAGTCTAGAATTTTACCTGAAGTGCTGAAAAGCTGCGGATATCTGCTCCGCATGTCCTCCTCGGACTCCCAAGTCGCCTCCTCGGCTGGCTGGCCCCTCCACTGAACCTTAACCGTAGAAACTGTCTTGGACCTTAACTGGCAATCATGTCTATCAATAATGGCCACTGGCTCCTCCTCATAACTCAACTGCTTGTCCAACTGAATAGTGCTATAATCAATCACGTGAGAGAAGTCGGCGTGATACCTCCGAAGCATGAATACGTGGAAAACTGGATGAACACCTGATAAGGCTGGAGGTAAAGCAAGCTCATAAGCAACCTCTCCGACCCGCTTCAACACCTCAAAAGGACCAATAAACTTGGGGCTTAGCTTGCCTTTCTTCTCGAATCTCATGACGCCCTTCATCGGCGAAACCTTCAGCAGGACCTTGTCTCCCTCCATGAATGCTATATCACGCGCCCGCTGATCCGCGTAGCTCTTTTGCCGAGACTGAACTGTGCGAAGCCTCTCCTGAATCACCTTCACTCTCTCCAAGGTATCTCTCACCAAATCCGTACTCTCTGACTGGCCATCAATCTGAGGATGAAATGCTGAATTGAGGGCTATCTGAGTGCCCATCTCACTGTGCAAAGCTCTCCAGAAGTGCGAGGTGAACTGAGGACCTCGATCTGAGATGATAGACACCGACACACCATGCAGTCGGACAATCTCTCTCATGAAAATCTGAGCCAGCCTCTCTGAAGTATAAGTAGTAGCCACAGGAATGAAATGCGCTGATTTGGTCAGTCTATCCACAATGACCCAAACCGCGTCAACCTTCCGCAATGTCCGAGGCAACCCAACTACAAAGTCCATGGTGATGTTCTCCCACTTCCACTCCGGAATGGGCATCTGCTGAAGTAGGCCCCCTGGCTTCTGATGCTCGTACTTGACCTGCTGACAATTAAGGCACCAAGCTACATACCGCACAATATCCTTCTTCATCCGCCTCCACCAGTAATGCTACCTCATATCACGGTACATCTTCGTCTCCCCTGGATGAATAGAATACCTCGAACTGTGCGCCTCTACTAGAATCCTCTCCACCAGGCCATCAATATCAGGAACACACAATCTACCCTGGAGTCTCTGAACACCATCCTCGCCCAAGGTAACATCCTTGTCCCTACCCTGGACCACGGTATCTCGAAGCTGTGCCAAACATGGGTCATCAAACTGTCGAGCCTTGATATCTCCCAATAACGAAGACTGAGAAACCACATGAGCTAGAACTCGACGAGGCTTAAAAAGATCCAATCTCACAAGCGATTGGCCAAGGACTGAATGTCCAAGGCTAGAGGTCTCTCCTCCGCTGCAATGTAAGCTAAACTGCCCATACTCGCTGCTCTCCAACTCAAAGTATCTGCCACTACATTCGCCTTGCCCGGGTGATACAGAATAGTAAGATCATAGTCTTTTAACAACTCAAGCCATCTTCGCTGCCTCAGATTAAGGTCCTTCTGCTTAAATAAATGCTGCAAACTGTGATGGTCAGTGAAGACCTCACAAGACACGCCATATAAGTAGTGTCGCCAAATCTTCAAAGCATGAACAATCGCTGCCAACTCCAAGTCGTGGACATGATAGTTCTTCTCATGAACCTTCAACTGGCGTGAAGCATAAGAAATAACTCTGCCATCCTGCATCAACACACATACTAACCCGACGCGTGAAGCATCGCAATATAAAGTATACGACCCTGACTCGGAAGGCAATGATAGAACTAGAGCTGAGGTCAATGCTGATTTGAGCTTCTGAAAGCTCGCCTCACAGTCGTCGAACCATCGAAACGGGGCATTCTTCTGAGTCAATCTGGTCAATGGGGTTGCAATAGAAGAAAACCCCTCCACGAACCGACGGTAATAGCCTGCTAAACCCAGAAAGCTACTGATCTCTGAAGCTGAGGTAGGACGCGGACAACTCTGAACTGCCTCTATCTTCTGAGGATCAACCTTGATACCCTCTCCTCAAAACCACATTCCCCAGAAATGCCATGGACTCCAGCCAAAACTCGCACTTGGAAAACTTAGCATATAGCTTCTGCTCTCGCAAGGTCTGAGGCACAACTCTCAAATGCTGCTCGTGCCCAACCAAGCTCCGTGAGTAGATCAATATATCATCAATGAAAACAATAACGAAGGAATCGATATATGGCCTGAATACCCTATTCATCAAGTCCATAAATGCTGATGGGGCATTAGTTAAGCCAAAGGACATCACTAGAAACTCAGAGTGACCATATCTGGTGCGGAATGCAGTCTTCAGAACATCAGAAGCCCGAATCTTCAACTGGTGATAACCCGATCTCAGGTCAATCTTAGAAAACACACGAGCACCCTGCAACTGATCAAACAAATCATCAATGCGCGGTAGAGGGTACTTATTCTTGATGGTCACTTTATTCAACTGGCGGTAGTCAATGCACATTCGCATAAACCCATCCTTCTTCTTCACAAATAAGACTGGAGCACCCCACAGTGACACACTCGGCCTGATGAACCCCTTGGCCAACAACTCCTCAAGCTGCTCCTTCAACTCCTTTAACTCCTTAGGAGCCAAACGATAAGGGGGAATGGAAATAGGCTGAGTATCTGGAGCCAAATCAATACAGAAGTCAATATCTCGATCTGGAGGCATGCCTGGAAGATATGCAGGAAACATATCTGGAAACTCCCAAATAACCGGTAATGAACCAATGGTAGGAGACTCGGCGGTGGTGTCCCGCACATAAGCAAGGAAAGACAAACAACCTTTCTTGACCATGTGCCGAGCCTTCATAAAAGAAATGACCATGCTGAATGCACTAACTGAAGAACCCCTCCACTCCAATCTCGGCGACTCAGGCATGGCTATAGTAACTGTCTTGGCATGGCTATCCAACACAGCATGATAAAGAGATAGCCAATACATGCCCAAAATAACCTCGAAATCAACCATATCAAGCATTAACATGTCGACCCTGGTATCAAGCCCACAAAAAGCAATCACACAAGCTCGGTAGACACGGTCTACCCCTACAGAATAGCCCACATGAGTGGACACGTACAAATGAGAACCCAAGGACTCACAAGCAACATCTAGAGAATGGGCAAATAATGCTGAGATATATGAATATGTAGACCCTGGATCAAATAGCACTGAAGCCTCTCTACCACAGACTGAAATAATACTTGTAATCACAGCGTCTGAGGCCACTACGTCAGCCTTGGCCGGAATAACATAGAACCTGGTTGTAGCACCTGATGACCGAGCTCCCCCGGGAAGAGCTGGAGCTGAATGACCCTCTTCTGACTGGCCTCCCCCTCTTGGACAGCCCCTGCTAATTTGACCTCCACCCCTAGGTGGTCGAACTGCTGGTGCAGGACCCATAGGATGGTGACTCTGCTGAATGGCCTTGCCCCTAAAGCGGGGGCGATCCCTCTTCACGTGGCCTAGGTCCCCACACTCGTAACATCTTAGATGTGACATATCCTGCTGGCCTGAAGAGTAATAGTCTCGAATGGCTAGAGTGCGATGAGAATCATCTGTCACAGCACTGAAATAGGAATCGGGGGATCTTTGACGGCTGGAGTAACCACTGGATGGACTGTGAATGGCTGGAGGACGGTAGGAGCGCTCTGGCATGGCACTGAACTGAGGCCTCACAAACACACCCCTGGGAGGAAATGGAGGTGCTGAATATGAAGGCCTACTGAACTGACCTCTTCCCCTAGCTGGAGTACCCCTGAAGTCACCTATGATCTTGCCCTCTTATCCTGCTGACCCTGCTAACCTGACTTACCCTGATCCCTGCTCCTCGTACGGTAACCCTCGATCCGTCGAGCTATCTCGACTACCAGATGAAATGGGGTACCCATCTCTACCTCTCTAGCCATGGAGGTCCTGATACCTGGATGTAAGCCTGCCACAAACCGTCGCACCCTCTCAGCATCCGTGGGCAATATCATAAGGGCATGGCGGGATAACTCTGAAAACCTCACCTCATAGTCAGTCACGGACATCTGTCCCTACTCTAACCTCTCAAACAGACCCCGAAGCTCCTCCCTCTCAGACGGTGGAAGGTATCTGTCCAGAAATAGCTGTGTAAACTGCTCCCAAGTAACCGGTGGAGAACCTGCTGGCCTACTGAGCACATAAGACTGCCACCATCTGCGAGCTCTGCCCTCTAACTGGAAAGTGGTGAAATCTACCCCTTGTGACTCCAATATCTTCATATTGTGCAGTCTGTCCCTGCACCTGTCGATGAAATCCTGGGCATCCTCACCCTGCTCGCCCCCAAAGCTTGGAGGAAGAAGTCTAATCCATTTGTCTAGTAACTTCTGTTGGTCGCCCTCTACAATGGGTCTGGGCTATGGCAGTGCAACTATAGGCTGAACCCCAATCACGGGCGGTGTACCCGGAATAGGATGTGCTGTTTCCGGTCCTGTGGCCTGAGCGGTAGGGGTCTGAACTCCCCCTCCTACCTGAGAAGTAGCAGGATCTGATGGAAACACCCCTGCCTAGGACATAGTGTCCATAAACCTCAACATGCGGCCCATAACCTCCTGGAAGCCTGGCGCCGTCATAAAGTCTGCTGGAGCATGAGCAACTGGAGGCAACTCATCCTGCTCCTCGATAATAGGATCCTCAGGTGGTGCAACTGGTACGGCTCTAGGACGTCCTCGTCCTCTAACTCATGAAGGTGCCCTACCCCTGCCTCCACCACGG
Source organism: Nicotiana undulata (assembly GCA_005239495.1). Classification (NCBI taxonomy): domain Eukaryota; kingdom Viridiplantae; phylum Streptophyta; class Magnoliopsida; order Solanales; family Solanaceae; genus Nicotiana; species Nicotiana undulata. Next base: position 4,671 of record MDKH01085687.1, on the reverse strand, counting down.
CCTCGAGTGGAGGGGGTAGCAGCCCCTCCCGGATCAGGTACATGAGAAGCACGCATCCTCACCATCTGTGAGAGAATAGAAGATCAAGTTTGAGTACATCATTGATTGCACGATAGGATATGAACAAAAGAAATTTCTTAACACCCCATAGCCTCCTGAAGATAAGTACAGACGTCTTCGTACCGATCCGCAAGACTCTACTGGGTCTGCCTGTGACTCGTGAGACTACGTGAACCTAAAGCTCTTATACCACGTTGTCACGACCCAATCCTAATTCAAGTCGCGATGGCGCCCAACAGCGGGGTTAGGTAAGCCGATATTACCTTCACTAAGTGATACCCTTCCCATTCGGTCAAACAAATCAATAATTACCAGTCTAAAACAACTAACATGATACTAGCCTTGAGTGAAGGTAAAATCATAGTAAATACAAAGACGAAATAAAACATATACATAGATACACAACCCAAATTCCAAAAATATATACCGCGTGTGTGCCAGGAACTAGTGTCATGAGTGTCACGGGCAACTACTGAATATACAATGACTACAATATATACAGGGTCTTAGTCTGAATGAAATAGACAGAGAGTATAACAAAAGAAACTCCAGGGTTCTGCTAGGAAGTCACCCGAAAAGCGTCTCACCGTGAAGTATGACCACGCTAGCAATATCTACCACCGGCCTGAAAATCAGATGGACCAGCCTCCGGACCTGTACAGTCAAGTACGGAAAAGGAAAGAAAGTGCAGCATGAGTACATATATATAAATGTGTACCCAGTGAGTATCCCTTCTAAACTCGAAGGAGTAGTGACGAGAGGTCGACTAGATACTCACTAAGGTCCATCAACATAATATAGAACAAGATAAGGCTAAAGCAATAGGCATGCGAAATAGTAACCAACTAGTATATGAACACATAATGTAACACAAGTAAGAACACCAAGTACTAGTTCCTCTTATCCAACAATACCTTGCCAATACTGTCATATGTGATCCAGACTCAAGTGTACATATACCGACACGGACAAGACAACCGGCCGGAGTCATAAGGTAGGTCATAAGGACTGAGGTCATAAGCTCCCTATGATCGCGAATCATACCTGCGACTCGTGTGCTGACTCGATAGTAAAAGCTCCCCACAATCGCGCATCATGCCTGCGGCTCGTGTGCTGACTCGATAGTAATAAGCTCCCCACGATCGCGCATCATGTCTGCGACTCATGTGCTGACTCGATAGTAATAAGCTCCCCACGATCGCGTATCATGCCTGCGACTCGTGTGCTGACTCGATAGTAATAAGCTCCCCACGATCGCGCATCATGATTGCGACTCGTGTGCTGACTAGATAATAATAATAGTATTTACATATAGGTACCTAGGGGTACCGACTCGACCGTGAACTCAGCAGGATTGTGTCAATATCATATCACTGATAGACAATTAAGATTTACCTCATCATATTTTACCTCTCCCATGTCAATTCAAAAATAAACACAATTTATAATACATAAAATGGTTCAAATAAGGCACGAAATGGCATGCTCGTGGGTCCTACGGCTACCCGACATAGCAATAAAGTCGCCCCGTACGGACTCTCGTCACTTGGTACGTATGTGTCCCCCTCAACTTGTACACATAGAAAAAGAGGAACCTACGGGGACATTTCCCCCTTACAAGTTTGGAAAGGAGACTCACCTCGTGACGATATCACCCCTCGGATCAAGGATGCGCCCGAATCGCCGAAATTCATCCTCAACGGCTCGCAACTAACAAAACATGGTATAATTGAATTAATTTAGGTTCCAAGAAGAAGAATTAACAAGAAATCCTAAAATTAAACATTCTTGACCATTTCCGGAATTTCGACCCCGGGCCCACACGTTTGGATTTCGAATATTCTTGAAGAAATCACCTACCGGAAGTCTAAGGATCGAAGTTATGTGATTTATACAAGGTTTCATAGCCTCAAATGAATAATTCACCAATTTATTCAAAGCCCTAGAATTCGTATCCAAATTTTATGATTTTTGATTCTTTAGGAATTAAACCCATTGAATTCTATGCATAATAGTGAAAAATAGAAGAGAATTACTTACCTCTACAGTGGGTGGTCGTGGGAGGTGTTGCTCAAACTTGGATGCTCTATAATGGAGGTTGATGGAGGATAAAAAAGAAGAAAACCCGTATTTTGGGAAATTTAAAAGGGGCTGGCAACAGTGATTTCCGCACCTGCGACCTTGGGACCGCATGTGCGGTCTCGCACCTGCGAGAATATCATCGCCCCTGCGGAAAAGAGCCTGGGACCCTGGGCATCGCACCTGCGGAGAAGGATTCCGCACCAGCAGTCCCGCTCCTGCGGAAGAAGGGTCGCGCCTGTGGTGGGGGTCGCACCTGCGACTGAGAGACCGCAGGTGCGGTCAAACCAGAAGTAGCTGCACCAGCAACGGTTTTTGCTAGTTTTTGGCCTCGTGCGTGGTCTGAGAGGCTCCTGGGCCCACCCGAGCCCCCGTCAAAACATACCAACAGGTCCCAAATTATTATACGGACTTGCTTGAGCCTACGGAACACTCATGACATCGCTAAAACTCAAAATCACCCTCCAAAACCCCTAAAATCATAACTTAATAACTTTGAAATTTCTAGAATTCATTTTATTGCGCCGAACGGGTCTATACTACTCGGAATGACCTTAAATTTTGCAGACAAGTCATAAATGACTATACGGAACTATTCCTAGTCCTGGAATTCCGTTCGGACCTCGATAGCATAATGTCCCATTTCAAGTCAAATTCCCAACTTAAGGAAATCATGATTTCCATTTCGGGCGCCGAAATATTCCCGGGTCGTCAAAAACCCGAGCACAACATACGCCCAAGTCCGAAATTATCATACGGAGCTACTGGAGCTGTCAGAACTCGATTCCGAGGTCCTTTGCTCAAAATGTTGTCCGAAGTCAAACTTGGCCAAATAGGCCAACCTTAAGGAACCAAGTGTTCCTAAACCACTCAAATCATTTCCAAATCCCGAACCACCCGCTCCCGCAAGTCATAAAGCACGAGTAGCCGCTATGGAAGGTTTCATTTAAGGGAACGGGGTCGTAATACGCAAAACGACCGGCTTGGTCATCACATGAACCAAAGAGTTTTTATTCATTGACCGCAATCCTTGAGCGACAGACATGGTGGAGTCTAATCTTGCACCCTTAGAAGGTCTTGACATACTCTGACTAGCATAATGAGAATTCAGATGGAAGGATCGGTCTTCATTTTCAAACTCTTCAAATGAGCACATAGATCTAGGCTCTCGCCCATCTTTCCCTAGAGCAAGTGGTGCAAAAATCATAATAATAAATATTTGGCATTAAATTAAAAACAGATTCTTGTTGTCATTTTATAAACTGAAGTAACAAGGGAAATAATCAATTAAATTAAATTAAATTCTAAAAAAAGAATAGATTTAAGGAAACATACTTGTTTCAACTTTTTGGGTGGACTGCATAACTTGATCAACAGAAGGAGATAATGATATATCGGTTTGCACATTCTCCTTGTCATGAACCAAAGAGTTTTTATTCATTGACCGCAATCCTTGAGCGACAGACATGGTGGAGTCTAATCTTGCACCCTTAGAAGGTCTTGACATACTTTGACTAGCATAATGAGAATTCGGATGGAAGGATCGGTCTTCATTTTCAAACTCTTCAAATGAGCACATAGATCTAGGCTCTCGCCCACCTTTCCCTAGAGCACCTGGTGCAGAAATCATAATAATAAATATTTGGCATTAAATTAAAAACAGATTCTTTTTGTCATTTTATAAACTGAAGTAACAAGGGAGATAATCAATTAAATTAAATTAAATTCTAAAAAAAGAATAGATTTAAGGAAATATACTTGTTTCAACTTTTTGGGTGGAGTGCATAACTTGATCAACAGAAGGAGAAAATGAAATATCGGTTTGCACATTCTCCTTGTTATGAACCAAAGAGTTTTTATTCATTGACCGCAATCCTTGAGCGACAGACATGGTGGAGTCTAATCTTGCACTATTAGAAGGTCCTGACATACTTTGACTAGCATAATGAGAATTCGGATGGAAGGATCGGTCTTCATTTTCAAACTCTTCAAATGAGCACATAGATCTAGGCTCTCGCCCACCTTTCCCTAGAGCACCTGGTGCAGAAATCATAATAATAAATATTTGGCATTAAATTAAAAACAGATTCTTTTTGTCATTTTATAAACTGAAGTAACAAGGGAGATAATCAATTAAATTAAATTAAATTCTAAAAAAAGAATAGATTTAAGGAAATATACTTGTTTCAACTTTTTGGGTGGAGTGCATAACTTGATCAACAGAAGGAGAAAATGAAATATCGGTTTGCACATTCTCCTTGTCATGAACCAAAGAGTTTTTATTCATTGACCGCAATCCTTGAGCGACAGACGTGGTGGAGTCTAATCTTGCAACCTTAGAAGGTCTTGACATACTTTGACTAGAATAATGAGAATTCGGATGGAAGGATCGGTCTTCATTTTCAAACTTTTCAAATGAGCACATAGATCTAAGCTCTCGCCCACCTTTCCCTAGAGCACCTGGTGCATAAATCATAATAATAAATATTTGGCATTAAATTAAAAACAGATTCTTGTTGTCATTTTATAAAC
>ML255956.1:0-14236 GCA_005239495.1 Nicotiana undulata | reverse complement strand
TGACTTGGTGTTTTACTGGTTTGTGGAATTGTGTACATGTTCTGTGTGTTTATATTACTCGGAGTGTGATTTATTTTCATTACTACTGAGTTGGCGTACTCATAAAGACTCCATGTGCCTCTATGCAGAGATTCAGGTAATAGTTCGCAGCAGTAGCTGACGCAGTTGATAGCAGCATTTCACGGGATTTCGAGGTAGCTGTCCAGCGTCCACAGCTTCTCCATTTCCCTTCCTTATTTAATATTAGCATTTGATTCAGAGACATATATTATAGTTTTAGCAGAGTTAGATTTATTTATTCTTAGATGCTCATGACTATTGACTCCAGTTCTTAGGAGGTTGTTTAGTATATTATGGGGACGCTAAGACTTAATTATATTAATTGATGCTATGGTTGCATGCTTATTATTAAATTGTGAACTGTTATAATTGAATAAACGCGTAGTAAGGTGATGGTTGGCTAGCCTAGTTCCACGATAGGTGCCATCACGGCCTGTTAGGATTTGGGGTCGTGACAGATAAAAACCCACGAGGAGATTAGAAACAAGTGCTCAAATCTATTTGATGAGTTGAAGAGACACGGTCAAAATGAACTAGAGCTGAGAAGAGGGTAGATTCATAGATCTTCAATCAATGAATTTAAACGTTACAGAATCTTCACGCAACAGTTACGATTACCTATTGTAATATTTCATTAATGATATAAATGCTCATTAATTCTCAATCATAAAGAGGAGTAGACGTTGTACTAAAAAGTTCCTAGAAAAGGGAATAAGATATGACTCTTATGGATACGTTCTTATCATTGCTGAAATATACTTTACATTCTTGTGCTCTTATTATTTTCCTATTCTATAGTTCTAATTTCCATTATTGTTTTAGTTAATTCTTTTGATTATCAGAAGCCCGAGTACTTCTTACAATAAGTTTTGGCTAATAACTCCGATTCTTTGGTTAAACACTTATACCTAGTTAATTTTGTAAATAAGTATTTATTGATTGAAAATACTTTCAAAACAATCATTGTAAATTATTAAGTATAAATAAATTAAATTTAAAAGGGAGGGTCAAAACTGACCGTCAACACATGTGAAATCGCTGTAAACTGTAGAGTCAATTGAATTGTGCCACGTGTCTCGTGCATTAAATGAAAGTGGCACATGTTGCTTCACTTCTATGGTATATCATTGGAATTTCTCGATGAAGCTAGCTATAAATACACTTTCAATTCCCACCGAAAGTTCTTTACCACTTCCGGAATAATCATTTAAGATTATCCTAAAAGTGGATGGACTATCTATATTGATGAAAAATAAACTCACCATGTGGACTAACCAAATCTCAACACGTGTTAAGAATATTAGAATAAGGTCATAGAAAAGTTGAGTCCAAGATTAATTGAGTTGAGAGTTATTCAATACCAGTATTATTTGTATTGTAATCATCAGTACCGATATCGTTTGTATCGTAATCTTTGATGAGCCATCACGGAGAATCTCCCGAAGATATATAAGTATGGAAAGAGGAATTAGGCCTCATCTGTTTTTTTTTAAGGTTAAGACGTTTGAATCTGAATACACGTCTGAATATTAAGATGTGTATTAAGATTAAAACATCTAAATCTGAGTACACATCTGAATGTCAGGATGTGTATTAAGATCTGACTACTAAATGATTAAAATCGTTTGATTTTAACATATGAATATATAATATTTATGTTTATTTGAAAATTAATAACATAAAATTCAAATAAAATACTAATTAATCTAATATTCCATCACGAAAATACATAGCTTTTTAAAATATGATTGTTGCTGGTCGTGATGGCTAACGGTAGTGCTTGTGAATGCTGATTAAAAGCGGTGGTTGGTGGTAGATTTGGTTAATGGTGGTTGTTTAGGGTAGTAGCTAGTGGTGATTGGTAGTTGTAGGTATTATGATTGAGGATGGTGGTGATGGGTGGTAATAGCTAATAATGGCGAGTGCTGGTAGTGGTAGTTATGATTGTGGAAGATGGTGGTGGGCGGTGGTAGTTTATAATGATGGGAAGTGGCATCAATGGTTGGTGATGGGGTGGTTAGTTATGATAGTTGAGGTGGATGAGTGTTGGTTGTCGTTGAGAATGATGGCGATGGGAGTGGTGGGGATGGTGGGTGCGGTAGTCGACAATGGTGGCAGCTATGATTGAGGATGAGGATGGTTGTGGTTGAGTATGGTGGTGGTGGGTGGCATGGTGGTAGTTGATAATGGTAGGCGGTGGCGACAGTTAATAATGAATATGGATGATAGCATCTTAATTAAATTAAGTTTTTGTTATAGATATGAACACCTATTCAGACCCATAAGTGGTTGTGAACTAAAAACCAAAAACATTCAACGATTAAGATCTAAATAATTAAAATTCAGACTTTAAAAATAAATATACTTAATATTTGAGTTCTGAATGATTAAGATTCACACCTCCATTAAGTGCAAATAAATGAGGCCTTAATCAATCCCGAATAAAGCGAAATTTGATGTAACTCTTCGGTCAATTACATATTCTTAGCATAACGTACAGAAAATGCAATTAAGGGGAGCGGTTACATATAGTTTTTCTATTCAAATCCCTTTTTCTCCCAGGTTGTATCTAAAAAAATCATTTTATTACTCTCTAATCATTGCATTATATTCTCGGGCAAGTCAAGCAAAACAAGATACGAGAAAGAGAAGTTGTCTCTATCAATAAAAATTCTCTCCCCTTTTGCCTTACATTTGATTTTCTTATTTATTGTTTTCATTATTTCTTATCATTTATATTTGTGAAATATGTATCAACTCGATTGTTGGTGCCTTAAATATAAATTTAATTGATTTGACATATTAAACTAATTTTAGGTTAAACGAATTATTTATTCGTTTTTGGAATAAAATGGGCTCGAATAGAACTACGTGGATATAGAAACTAGTTTGATCAATATTTGAAATTAGGTTAAATATTGATCAAGTCTACATTGTTGGCTGAATTAGTTGGGATAAAATTCGGATTCCTGCAGTCCCAAAAAGTGGTCTAACAATTTTAGAAGATGAGAGTTGTACAAAGACTTTTCGATAAATTATAACCAAAAGTTTTGCAAGAAACGAACTAACGTTGAAACAATGTAGAATGAACAAGCAAACATTACAGATAAGATTTTCTCATCCCACAAAATTTGAGAATAATTTTCCTATTATATAGAAGAGAGAAGAGGAGGTTGATCAAGGGTAAAATGGTTATTTTAAATATATTAGTGTATTTTTTGCTTGTATACTAGGCTCAAAAGTTTGGTTGTGGATTTTTTATAACAGGAAAAACCAAAACTAACGTGATCATAAGCTATTAAATTCTTTAGGTGGACCTCACTTTCCATTCAAACTTCACTATCTTTATTAAATGCATTACTTGATTGTTATTATTTTGACAAGAGCGAGTTGCTCTAGTGGTGAGCACCCTCCACTTCCAACCAAGAGGTTGTAAGTTCGAGTTACCCCAACAGCAAGGTGGGGAGTTCTTGGGGGGAGGGAGCCAACGGTCTATCGGAAACAACCTCTCTATCTCATGGTAGAGGTAAGGTATGCGTACATACTACCCTCCCCAGGCCCCACTAGTGAGATTATACTAGGTTGTTTCACTTCATTGTTATTATTATTTTTCCAATAAGTACCTTTAGCTAGAAAAACTATCTTTTTGATAATTTTATAATTCAAATGTTCACCTGATTAAAAATACTAAGGTCACATACATTTATATATGACAATTTTATTATCTCCTTAAGAAGCATTATTTCATTTATTTTATTTATTAACTATTTCAGGTAAAGAAGATTTCATTAAAAAAATTTAGTGATAATGTATGTAGATTTACATTCAATGTTATTATATCATTATCAATTGACATCATTTTATACAAAGTTCTCATTAAATTGCAATTTCAATTGGAATACTTTATAAAATTTGGAAAAAAAAAAGTTAAGAATAACTTGATTGTTATTATTATTTTTTCAATAATTACTTTTAACTAGAAAAATTATCTTTTTGATAATTTTATAATTCAAATGTTCACCTGACTAAAAATACCAAGGTCACATACATTTATATATGACAATTCTATTATCTCCTTAAGAAACATTATTTCATTTATTTTATTTATTAACTATTCCAGGTAAAGAAGATTTCATTAAAAAAGAATTAGTGATAATGTATGTAGAGTTACATTCAAATGTTATTATATCATTATCAATTGATATCATTTTATACAAAGTTCTCATTAAATTGCAATTTCAATTAGAGTACTTTATAAAATTTGGAAAAAAATAGTTAAGAATAAAATATAGTTTCAAGTCCCCTTTTCTAATTATAGAATATTAAAAATTTGTTCAAATCGTATAATAAGTATCCCCTATCTAAAATATGAGTTGAGAATATCTGAAGTAAAAATCAAGACAATTAATTTGTGGAATTATTTCTTTTAAAACTCATTATATATTAGGAAGTATGAGAAGTATCGTCATACAAGATTATACTTCTCCCTCTATGATCGAAGTTAGTTAAGTACATACTCTATTCAATAAGACTTCAACATTATATAAATTTTAAAATACGTAAATATACAATTAATTACTTTTTAAAAAGTCTCAACAAATACTACTATTGTGATCTAAATTGCATTATACCCTAAATAGTATCTCAATCATATTAAATGAAACTAGAAAAAACTGCAATATTTCAATTTAAGGTCAATTTGATTAGTATTTAGAGTGATCGAGATATTAATTTATTTATAATATTATGACATTCATCTAAAACAAAGTACAAATTTTCTTGTTAAAATTCTTAATAATTAAAAAACACGATTATTATTTTAAAGAACCAAAAAATACATTTTCATCAACTATTTGGGAATAATATTATTATTCAAATTTTGATTATAAAAAAAAGTAATACATTAACGCAACTGAAAATACTGAAAGAATAAAACTATATATCATTCAATTTAAACAATGAGAAAAATACATGACGACTTATTTTTTAACTGAATTTTTAATTATTATTTAATAGTAATTAATTTAAGGCTTAGTGGTGCAATTTTAAAAATAAAAAAAAAGTGTAGGCCTTATGTGGAAATAATTTAAATTCTACTTTAGTTATTATCTAATCTTTGTATAGTAAAACATTAAATTCGACAAGTGTTTCAAAGTGATTGGTATTGTAATACGATTCCAGAAAAATTAAAATGCATATAATGCAAAAGATAAATAACAATACATGTAATCATGGTTCTATATGTTATTACACAAAAGTCTATTCTCTTTCTTATTTCCCTAAATGCGTAGAAAATATGTAATTGCCAATAGACCAAGAAATATTAAAAGAAAGAAAACAAGAACAAAAAAAAAAGTAAAAAATCGAGCCCGTACATTACACGAGTACAACATCTAGTAACAAGATATGTAGAATGAAGGTAGTACTGAATTTTGTCAGTCTGGCAAAACTTGTAACAATTGAACAACACATGAAAGATTAACCCATCTGATAAAAATTGTGAACAATTTAACATGACAAATAGAAAGAAGATAATATCAACTTAATCCATCTGACAAAACTTATGAATGAACATGTAAAAATTGTGTATACGGGTGAAAGTGGGTTATCGCACACCTCAGTGGATCAAATGAAGTAAGAGTATGAACATATGAGATCAAAATTAAAGGGGAAACTTTTTGTATCAAGGTCCGAACGGAGTGCTCGTCATCGGACATGATAAGACAATATTCCCAAAACCCAGAACGACCTCCAAGACCTCGGAAAACATGGCAAACGGCTGCACACGACTAACAGAGGGCAATGATATTTGCACCTAACTAGATATCACGGCACATATTTTTACCTTTTTAGAATTGTACTAGGGATGAAATTCTCCTACTATATAAAGGCTGTTACATCACAATTGGTTTGATTATTCATTTTATTTTTAACTCGTTTATCTAACATTCTTGATTATTTATGTTGAATCAATCCACATATCCTTAAAACCGCGTACAAATTTAATTGTCCATCCGATAAAACCTGTAAACAATTTAACAAGATGCGTAATATGCAGATATTATCAAGTTTAGCCCATTCGAAAAAATTAGTGAACGATTGAACAAAATATGTAAGTTTTTCTTTTCTTTTCTGGGCAGTGTGACAAAACTTGTGATGACCAATTCAATAGTATCAAGTAAAACTTGTGAATAGCTAAACGCACGCGATTTTTTCATTCTTCCGAATGTGTAATGCCAAGGTTATTTCTGCAAGACTTTGTTCAACAGAATTAATAAATAAATATAAACGATAGCCGCAAATCATCCTATTTGTGCAAATCACCACTTACCGCAAGTGAAAACCAAATGTTATATACTTAATTTTTTACTTTTTATTTTTTTGATATCAGTTAGGAAAAATGGCTCCGTAACTAGCTTTGACGTGTTTTTTGTTTCTCACCGACGGTCCGATATTCGTATTGGGTTCGTACCAAAATCAGAATCGTATCAAAAAAATTTATATTAAGGGATAAAATATTCTTTAATTAGTGCGACTCCATACCTAGGGCTCGAACCCAAAACTTCTAATTAAGGATGAAGCACTAATTACATTCCACCACAATCCTTATTAGTAGCTTTAACGTGTTTGTTGGAAGTTGTGCCCGATTCTGGTATGGTACTACCTCCGAATTCCGATTCATATTGTTTGTCATATAATAAATTGAATTGAATTTGGTTCAAAATTTTATCGGTTTAACTAGAAGAAGATTTTTATATTTTTTCTAAAATAATAATTACTGATCTGAATGAGGTATTTTAAATAGAGATAAATGGTAGTTTAGATAAATACTCTTATAATTAAAATTATTTATAAAAAAAATCTAAGGAGTACAAAATCTCGAAAAAAATATAATATGGACCGAATAGAGTAATTAGGGGTTTTAAGGATTTTCGAATTGGCCTACTTCAGTAGTCAATATACTACAATTTGAAGCATAGATTAGTGTTATGAGTTCGAATTTGATGCTTCTATAGTCGTGGCTATTCGACAAATTATCCCATCTAGACTCTAGTACCCTCCTAACTCAATTAGAAAGAAATAGGGTTTAGATTTGGCGGGTGCAAATAATATTGCAAACTACAAATTTATCAATGGAGAGCAGATTACATTTTAATGCTGGAGGTTTATGTAGATATACACACAACCACATGATATTTGAATTTTGCGGGTCAGAATTTAAAGTTTATGCGATTAGAATTCTAATTGTTTTAAGTAATACGGTTCTAAGTTAATAATCTCTATTATATTATATTTCATAAGACAAATATAAAATATTGGTTAAAATTATTAGGTTTGACCAAACTCGTTCCTTAAGCTCTAACTTCTTTTTTTATAACAACCGTAAATATTTCCATGAACAAAAAAAAAATAAAAAAAAATAGTAGATATAAAGAAAACCTTCTTCTTAAGGCAGAGGTTAGGCCTCCAACAAACCAAAGACGTCTAATTACAAAGTAATTGTTGCACTAAACTTTTACATGTACATGCTTTCTTGGAATTTCTTGTGATATGTAACCTTTCTACAATCTTCTTCCTATTCTGTAATATTATATGTATGGGTCAAAATCAAATTAGAGAAATTCGACATGCTGAGACAACCGTCATGAGTAGCCTGCGATTTGGATTGGTCAAGAAGACCGAGGCCAAGCATTGACTTATAAGGCCGAGATCGAACAATGCAGATAGAAGTAATGACTAGTTTTGATTTGGAATCTTCAGAGAAAACATTCTACTGAATATTACTTCTAATTACCCTCTTTTCTAAGGTTTTTCTCTTATAAATAGAAAGGGAGGGGGACTTCTGTAAGGGGCTTTTTTTTCTTTCTAGAAAACATATGAGCACACATCTCTAAAGAGATTAGGGAATCTGCTATCCCACACCCTCCACCAGATCCGAAAAGGGTCCTAATGCTCTTGTATTTGTCTATCATTTTTCTTTATCAAATAAAAGAGGATCTGTTTTACTCAAAATCGGGTGAATTTTTTCCTTTATTTATATTTGATTGCCATTTAATGTTCCTTGATGCATCTTTTTTTATATTATTAAATCTGACCACAATCATTGCCAGCATTTATACTTAGCTGTATTTTTCTACTCATGTTATTCATTTCATATCTAAAATTAATTATCCTTAACTAGGATTATCTTTCTATTTTACTCGTTAAATCTCTTATAGAAGTGTTTATCATATTTTTGGTAAAACAATTTTGCGTCATCTATGAGAATTTTCTAGTTAAAATTTTAATTTTCTCTAGATCTGAAATTCAATTCTAGCGAGTTCCTAGAGAAGCGTCGCTGTCTGGGATTGCTGCACGAAAAGAGGTACTAGAAATCACCAAAAAAAGAGGGCACGGAAAAAAGGGGAAACGCAGGGACCTTTCCCTTTCTGTTTCATATACAGAAGGAAAAAAGAAAAAAAAAGGGAATTGAGGGGAGGAACGAACCAGTGATGGAATTAGGGAAAATTTCTTTGGCAAATAGAGGGAGGAACGAACAGTGACTAAAAACGCACAAAATCAGCACCTCAAAACCCAGCTCAATCCTCTTCTTCCTCTAAGAACAAGCATGACAAAATACTAGCAATTCAACCAACAAAACAACCCCAAAAACCTCCTAACCAACACTGAAAACAGTCCAAATCCACCCAAAACTGCCGCTGAAAATCTTCCCTGAAATGCAGCGAAACCAGCTGCGCAGCTGCTGAAAAACAGCTCCATAACACCCCGAATCGCCACTAAAATATACAAGTTCAGTCGAGGTCGAAGTCGCCGTCACTGATTTCCGGTCGTGGTCAGTGGTGTTCCTTCCATTTGTAGAATTGTAAAGTTTTAGAAATTCAGATTCGAGGATAATAAAGGACTTGTGAAAATCAACATGTCATAAATACTAGGCCACTCCTCACGCTCTATTCTTTTCTTTAAGGAAAGATTCTACACTCCTCCCCGCTCGCCGACCAATCAAATTGACGATTTCATTTGGTTTAACTGACTATTTTTCTATGTGAGATACAAGCAGGAGCATTCTTCCAGATACGTGAACCGGGAGCGATCGCCATCATATATAAAAAAATCCAAAGATGCCAAGAAACCTAAAGACTAGGACTGGATTGCCAGTCCGGAAAACATGTAAATCCCTCCGATATGCGTAAGCAAAGCATAAGTACATGAGCTCACCCGCATTTTCGCCAAAGTGAAGCTACATCAATTACACAATCACCATTCGACCTCCTCGCCCGAATAAACATTCGGCCTCCTCACCCGAATAAAAATTCGGCCTCCTCGCCCGAATAAAATTTCGGCCTCCTCGCCCCAATAAACATTCGGCCTCCTCGCTTGAATAACATTCGGCCTCCTCGCTTGAATAACATTCGGCCTCCTCGCCCGAATAAACCTTCGGCCTCCTTGCCCGAATAAACATTCGTCCTCCTCGCCCGAATAAAAATTCGACCTTCTCGCCTGAATTCAGCTTACTATTGCCCAACCAAAGTCTAGCCCAAGTTCTGCCTGAAAGTCTCTCCGTAAAAAATAATACCTTTCTTATGCAGGATATTTAAGAGGTGGGTTGGTCAATTGTAACGACCCGGTCGGTCGTTCTGTAGAATTAACCCCGTTATTTCTATTTCTGCTTTGTCATGTATTGCTTAGTCTGTTTATGATGTATTGAGTTCGGTTGGTTCGGGTTCGGAGTGGTCGTGGTCATGGTGAGAATTGAGATACTTAGTCTCTTAAATTGACTTAATAGTTGAAAAAGGTCAACTGGGAGTTGACTTATTGGTAAACGACTTCGGAATGTGGATTTTATGGCTCAAATAGCTTCGTTAGGTGATTTGGGACTTAGGAGTGTGTTTGAAATATGGTTTTGATGCCCGTTGTAGAATTAGGCTTGAATTGGCGAAAGTTAGTTTTTGGCGATTTTCGATCGGCAGTGGAAAATAGGCTATCGGGGTCGGAATGGAATTTTGGAGGTTGGAGAAGGTTCGTAGTGTCATTTTGGACGTGTGTGCAAATTTTCAGGTCATTCAGATGTGTTTTGGTTGGTTACCGCATCGTTGGTGATTTTCGAAAGTTTTAGGAATCTTAGGCTTGAATCATGGGTTGAATTGGAGTTTCGATGTTATTTTGGGTGTCCTGAGGGTTCGACTAAGTCAGGGTAACCATTTATGACTCATTTATATTTTTGGTTGGGGTCCCGAGGGGCTCGGGTTGATTTTGGATAGCCCTCGGGGACTTTAAAGTTGGAAAAATGCAGCTAAGAAGCTGCTGGTGCCAGGCTTCTGGTGTGGCCGCACTTGCGTAAGGGCAGCCGCAGCTGCGAGTTTTAGTCCCTTAAGTCAAGAGTGCAGGTGCGCACCTGGGACCGCAGGTGCGCGTAAAGGACCGCAGGTGCGGGACCACTGGACAAGAGGGTATAAATTTCAGCCTTCGCGAATTTGAGCCATTTCTTCAATATTTTCATCCGGGATTGAGCTTTGGGAGAGGGTTTTGAAGGAGAAAATCAAGAGAACTTTGTTGAGGTAAGATATTTGAACCTAAAACTCATTCCTATGCAATTTTTGGACTGATTTAGGGTGAATTTGTGGGAAAAATCAGTGTGTAAATTGGGGGTTAGGGCTTGGAAACTTGAGACTTTGATTGAGGAATTGGAGGGGCAATTGTGGTCCGATTTTGATGTTCTTGGTATGTATAGAATCGTGGGAGAATGAGGATTCCGATTTTGTGATTTTTATTGAATTTCGAGATGTGGGACCGGGGGTCGGATTTAGCCAATTTCGGGAATTGTGCCTAATTTTGATAGCTTCCGAATGAGTTTCCTCTCCCTAGCATATTTTGATGTTATAAATTGGATTTTTATAGACTCGGAGCATTGGGAGCCAATTCGAGAAGCAAAAGCATCACATAGTAGTTTTCGGACCGGTTTGAGGTAAGTAACGATTGTAACTCTAGACCTGAGGGTATGAAACCCCGGTATTTCGTATTGTTTTGATAAATGAGGTGACGCACATTCTAGGTGACAAGAGTGTGGGCGTGCACCGATAAGGATTGTGACTTGGTCCGTCCTGTAGCGACTTCTAAGCCGCGTATTTGATTTAACCTTATGATATCCGGTATTTTTGAGACTTATATTTTATTATGGGATGTATGCCATGTTTGTGGCCTTGTGCCGACCTGTTTAGACCCTAAAGGGTAATTTTCCACTCTTCTCACACTATTTTTGGTAGAAAATCTATTAACTCAGTCATGCTTTATATATGTTGTTGTTATCACTGTTATCACACTATTTTAAAACACTGAGAGGTATTTTGGGCTGAGTCCCGTGAGTTGAGATGAGTTGCCCGAGTGGCTTGTGAGGATGACTGAGTGAAGCCGAGAGCCGAGTATGTGAGGATAGTTATAGATCGGGCTTCACGCCACAACAATATATATATATATTATGGATCGGGTTGAAAGCCACAACAATATATATTATATAGATCGGACTGCACGCCACATCAATGTATATATGTATTTGATCGGGCTGCACGCCGCAACAATATAACGCTTGCGATGTAGGATCCCCCCCGGAGTCTGTACAGCCCAGTAGGCGTAGTCGACTATTATATGGATCGGGATGCAGACCGCAACGTATGTTATATGGATCGGGCTGGGTGGGTGAGAGTGCTGAGTGTGAGTTTTGACTGTGCTAGTGGAGTCACGAGTGATTGAGAAACTTTACTTATGAGTGATACTGTGCCCGAGAGGCTATAAATTGTGAGATCATTATTTTTTACTCTTTTGCACCGAGTCTTTTTAATAACGTTGAGTTAATATTTTTCGCAAGTTTTAAATGGAGAAACTGGAGTTTGCAAAGTATTTGGAAAATGTAGACTTTTGACTTACTCTATTTGTTTTCATTGGCACATGTTTTTATGAAATTATCACTTTTATATGCTCGTCATTGCACTCAAGTCCTTAGTTACTTTGGTTACTTACTGAGTTGGCGTACTCACGTTACTCCCTGTACCTTTGTGTGCATATCCAGGTACCAGATATGAGCGTTAGCTGATTTCTACTTTGCTCGGAGTTTATCGAGGATAGAGGTAGATGTTCGACGTCCCCAGCTGGCCTTCTTTCCTTTCTTAGTTCATAGATTTCTAGTATTCCCTGGATTGTACTAGTAGAAGCTTGTTATCAGATATTGTATTTACCTCTTTAGATACTCATGATAGTTGATTCCGGGTGTTGGGATCACGGTTAGACTTGATTTTGCGGTATTACTGTTGTTCGTTATGTTTCAAAACAGGAACCTTATATGAATTAGTTTGACTTATGATATTAAACGGACGATTCTTATGTGTTACTCTTAGTAGTTGGCTAGCCTAGTTTCACGATAGGCGCCATCACGACCTATATTGATTTGGGGTCGTGACATCATGTGATGACCCAAAAGGTCATCTTACATAATTTAAGCTATATTTGTGTTTTGAGGCTCCGAGAGCCTCCGTTAGTCTCACATCGATATGCGTGCGCAGCCCGGGTGTGTAGCCGGGAAGCTATTATGTGAAAATTGGATAAAAATGAGTTTTGATAATTAATAAATGAATATAGTTGACTTTGGTCTACATTTATGGTAAACGGACCCGGACCCGGACCCGTGATTCGACGGTCCCGCAGGGTCCGTAGGAAAATATGGGACTTGGGCATATGCCCGGAATCGAATTCCGAGGTCCCAAGCCCGAGAAATGAATTTTTAAAGAAAATTGTTTTCTGAAAATAATAAAGGATTTTGAAAATGAATAATTATGTGAAAACCGTGTTGCCGGGCCCGTATTATGGTTCCGGAGCCCGGAACAGGTTTATTATATGTTATGTGACTTATCTGTGAAATTTGGTGTAAAACGGACTTGAAATGACGTGATTCGGATTAAAAATGGGAAATTTAGAAGTTTATGAAGTTTAAGAAATTTCTAAGAGTTTTGAGGTTTAATTCCGTGTTTTTGATGATATTTTGATGATTTAAAAGCTTGAACAATCCGTAGGATGTATTGGGAGACGTGTGTGTTTTTGGTTTTGAGACCCGAGGGCTCGGGTGAGTTTCGGATAGCTAACGGGGTGTAAAAAGATAAGAAAATCTGGTGTTTTGATTCAGTTTCTGGTGTCTGGTAATTTGTTCTATGCGATCGCATGGGAGGGGTTGCTNCGCACCATATAGGTCGCGATCGCGGAGTATTGGGTAAGTCCTCCTGTGCGAACGCACCACGGGGGTCGCGAACGCACAGGGTTAGGCGTGTTAGGGGGGCAGGGGGGTAGTAACTCAATGCGAACGCGGTTGGTTCCCCGCGATCGCGGAGGGTATTTTCGGCAATCTTGTGCGAACGCAGTGCATGTGCTGCGAACGCACAGGGTAATTTTCGCCCAGTTAATTCTTAAGTCCAAAACAGAACACTTGCACGGGAATTCTTCAAAGTTCAGCCCTCTCCTCCATCCCCAACCTCCATTTTCGAGCCTTGAGTCTACTTTTCCTCCATTGCTACTCGGGTAAGCTTCATAACTTCGTTTTCTTCCATTAGCCATCACTAATCACTAGAAACCTAGGCTTAAACTCATGAAATCAATTAGAAAATTGGGGATTTTGGGTAGAACCTAGGTTTTGGGATTTTTGGGTGATTCAACCTCAACCTATTCTCTTAATAGGCGGCAAAGCGAAATAGGAAAGGGGCTGAGGATTTGGGCTACTAAGTGGAACCAGACCATTCAACTTGCCATTTGCACTCTCCTAGGGTGCGATCGTAGGGGGGTTTAGGATAGGAAGAGGGCTAAGCTCAACTCAAAGATGGTTTTGGGATATGGGGCCAAACCCTCTTCTCTCTTTCGCCCATCTACCTCTATAAAAAGAACTTTCTAGTTCACTGAGAAAAGAATGATCGTTGTCAATCTCAAAAATCTGATTTTCAATATCAAAATAGATGGAATAACTGTCTCCATTCGCCATTCGGAAGAAGTCTTCTACAGAAGAAAAGCCTGTTACGAATAAGTGAGAGGAAAGGGGTCGAATCTTAAAACAAATTGTATATTCTTAATTGTGGGGATATGAGTGATCAGGTTTTGGTCCGAACCTCGAGTTTCGACCACGTGGGCCCGGGGTCAAATTTTGAAA
>ML255952.1:0-52323 GCA_005239495.1 Nicotiana undulata | reverse complement strand
ATATATGCACGAGGGGACATTCCGTGCCGAGTGATTGTGAGGTTATGCACGAAGGGACATTCCATGCCGAGTGTTATTATATATGCACAAGGGGACATTCCATGCCGAGTGATTGTGAGGTTAGGCACGAGGGGACATTCCGTGCCGAGTGATTGTGAGGTTATGCACGAAGGGACATTCCATGCCGAGTGTTATTATATATGCACAAGGGGACATTCCATGCCGAGTGATTGTGAGGTTAGGCACGAGGGGACATTCCGTGCCGAGTGATTGTGAGGTTATGCACGAGGGGACATTCTGTGACGAGTGACTGTGAGGTTATGCACGAGGGGACATTCCGTGCCTTTATTGTTCATTATATGTTTGAGAAGCTATATTTCTGCCTTGTCTTTACGTTTCATTTATTACCTTGTACTGCTGTGCTAGCATACCGTTACCCTATCTCCCCAGCATGTTCTCCCCATATCTGTCTTACTTGCTTATTTCGGTTGCCATTTTTCCCGCTATTATGTAAAATTGCACAGGTACATATGTTGTGTTGGTCCTAGACTCGTCACTNCCTAGCCTCGTCACTACTTCGCCGAGGTTAGGCTCGACACTTACTCAGTACATGGGGTCGGTTGTACTGATGCTACACCTGCACTTCTTTATGTTGTGCAGACTACGTAGCCAGACCCGGAGATCACTGACGATCGGAGCATCTCATTCAGCCACATAGGAGACTCGAGGTAGACCCGCAGACGTTCGTGGGCCTTGACGTCACCTTCTACTTTCCACTTTCAGCTCTGTCTTACTTTGTATTTCATAGACAGTCTTATGTACTTATTTCAGACCTTTTGTTTGTATTAATCTCTTAGATAGTCCGTGAGTATGTGACACCAGTTCTGGGATTTGTTTATGGGTTTTATTTCGAAAAGTGCTATGTTGTATTTTCGGTTATTTAGTTAAATTTTATATGTTGGGCCATCGAAGCCTTGGTTATCTTGTTCGTATTTGTTGTTAATAAGTTTTATTTAGTTCAAACGTTGGCTTGTCTAGCGGGTTTAACGTTAGACGCAGTCATGGCCCGAAGGTGGAATTTTTGGGTCGTGACAAAAAGGTTCTATCAAAACTTTAGAACAAATTAGATATTCATAATAGTACGCAAAACTACAATACTAGAATTCATAACCATTAACTAAAATAGGAAGAAGGAAGTGAAAAACTTGTAGAAGAATTCCCCGGCTTGCTCCTAGTGTATTCTTGCCTCATTAGGTCAAAATCCCACTCTCGGTCTAATATGTCGAATCTTGGTCTCCTCCTCTAAAAATGGTGTTTAATGATTATTTATATGTGTAGGGAAAAAGCCTACACAAAATAACCAAGTCCAAAACCAAAAAGGAGACAAAATAGGCTTTAAAACCCGGACCACGCGTCGCCATGTGGAATGCGGAACGAACCTCGCACTGGACCTCGACGCAAAACGCGATAAGATTTGCTCACCTCACCTGCTTCTTTGTTGCTTCACATTATTGCGTGAGGTGTTTGCGATCAAGTATAATTATTTGTCTATTTCATCCACGTATCCATTTCTTCAAGGTAATGACTTTCTTTCGTTTCTTTATTTTTTGTTTTACTTCATCCCATCATTGTCCCATAATGTCCAGTCATTAGATACTCATAACACAATCATTATTGTATAAAATACACCACATAATATTTAATTTGCTCCAATTTTATCTCCAAAGTACCTACACATAAAATAAACTCAATTAAGCACACATATAATACAATTTAACATTAAAGCTGAAAGTGCAAGAGGGGGGGGGGGTGTAAATTAACTATTTTTTATTTTATTCCTTATCAGTTGACTGGTTTTGCAATTAGTCGCCTAGTTATGATAGAGAGATAATAATGCAACATAATATAAAGAAAGTAATAAATATGCAGGAATTAAAGACACCAGAATTTTATACTTGTTCGAATCCAATGTGAATCCTAGTTCAGCCCCCTTGGATTGCAAGGGTGTTCTCTTTCAGTGAATGATGTTCTCGAGTATACAATGATGGTGTGGTTTACACCAATGTATAACTTTCAGTGACACTCGTTTCTCTTTGATACAATGCCTCACCAGTGGTTTTCTCTCTTTTCTTCTCTAACTTGTTACACAGCAGATCGTAGAGGAGCTACAATGTTTGTATGTAGTATAACAAAGAGAGGGTAGTTGGTTCGATCAAAGTATATGTTCTAAGGTACAAGAATGGGTTTAAATAATGCGGAGAAAGCTTGATTGCTAAAGAGATGTTGCCAACTCAAGATATTTGATCCTTGGAAAGAAATTGATTCTTTTCAAGAATAAAGATATTCTGCAATGGTTAGGGCTGAGTATGACGCGCTAGAGACTTCCTTTGATGGCGCCGAAATCCTCCTAGAATCTTGGTCTTTCCATATTTAGCCGCATGATTGATTTACTTCCGTATTCTTGATATCTTTGACTGATTGATCTTTTCAATCTAGCCTCAATCTATTCCGTCAATCAATGATCATATTTGATTCAATCTATTCCGTCAATCTTCAGTAATTTCTTCAATCTTGGATGCATTCAGTGATCTTGTCCCTTCAATCTCGAGAGGTACCTACATACATCAAATATATTATTTTCATCATTAAAATCAGTTCTAACAATCTACCCTTTTTGATGATGACAAAATAATATATGTATAAACACCAATTGACTTCCTTGTATTTTACTCCCCCCAATAAGAGGCCTTTATAGTCAACTGCTTCTGCTCCCCCTCAATAAGTGTTGTAGTCGACTCGATCTTCTTCTCCTCCCCTCAATAAGTGTTGTAGTCGACTTGATCTTCATGACATTCTCCTTAATAATTTCGTACATTGCTAACCTGTACTTGAGTCGACTTATTCTGTATTCTACCTGTATTATTACATACATATCATTTTACCCCCTTTTTGACATCAGCAAAGAGGGAATGCAAGACAAAATATGATTGATATCGTAAAGGAGTTTGCAGGTATATAGTTAAGCAAAACAAACAAAAAATATCATCCATCGACTGGGCACCCAGTCCAAACACATCAGACCAAAAAAAAAAACAAAAAATTGTCTTAAACTTCCACATTAACGGCGCAGAAAATATGTGAGAGTGTTGTAAATTGCCACCTTCATATGATCAAAGCTGGCAGTATCAATTCTTTCATGAATCTCCTTGAATTCCTTGACAGCATTTTCCCTTACCCTGAGAACTGCAACTCAAATTTTAGATACATCAGATCTTGTCTCCTTGGAGATCGCATGAATGTCACCAACATTGGACTGAGTGGCAGAGAGAAGATCCTTGATATCAGCTAGTTGAGAGATAATGTCATGGAGTTTTTCAAAAATATTTGGATCACTCTGGCTAGGAAGGTGTCACAACCCAGAATCCTAATCCAGGTCGTGATGGCGCCCAACGACGGGGTTAGACAAGCCAATATGTATTACACTAGGTGTTACCCTTCCCATTTGATTAAACAAGTCAATTTTTAACATTTTAAAACAATTAAACATGATGATAGATTGATATGAAAATAAATCATAACAATACATGGCCAAAATAAAGCATACGTATGCATATACAACCCCAATCCCAAAATATACACTACGTGTGTGCCAGGAACTAGTGTCACGAGTGTCATGGGCATACTAACGGAATATACAAAGGATAATAATATGTACAATCCCGCTGTCTGCATGAATAGACGGGAAACAAAAGTAAATGAAACTCCATGGTGCTGCTGGGGATCGCCAGAGGAAGCAGCTCACCGTGAAGTCAAGTCCGCTACGGTCACTATCAGGATCTGGTCTGATAACCAGATGCACCTGCCTCAGAACCTATACGGTTAAGTACAGAAGTGCAGCATGAGTACATATTAAAATAAATATGTACCCAGTGAGTATCCCGTCTAATATCGAAGAAGTAGTGACGAGAGGTCGGCTTGACACCCACTAAGGTCCAACAATATGATATAATGACGATAAGATAAAAGCAGTAGGCATGTAAGACAGTGAGTAGCAATTATGTATAAAGCACAGGAATCCAAGAAAAATACTGGAACAATAACAATGGCCACTTTCTTTCCCAAAACTATCTCAAACAAGTCAAATCCATGAACCAATGCAAAATAATCACGCGCACACAGGAATAAGACAACCGGCCGGAGTCATAAGGAAAAATAGCTATGCACTGCCGGGGATCGACCGGCCCGTCCCAAAAGTGCATGCTTACCATAATCATATCTACGCACTCCCGAAAGTGCGTCTTTCAATGTAACCATATCATAACATAGTACAACTTCGTCCATGCACTGCCGAGGATCGAACAACCCGTACCAAGTGTGCATTCTTAATTCTATTATCTCTGTGCACTGCCAGGGATCGACTATACCGTCCCAAAAGTGCACCTTTCAATCCGCCGTGCCGTACGGCCCGCTCCCATAAGAGTGGGGGAAATCACACATTGCTCGCGGAATGTAAATTGCGAAGCAGTCACATGCACACACAATATCTTATGAAACTTACTTTCCATAACAAATTCCTTTCAATTCAACAATTTCCATAAAGCCTCAGAGGAACAATACTATACAAAACATGATCTCATACTACATATGGCGTCGCAATGAATCATATAAAGCATTACAAGGAAGCATATAAGGCATTACAAGGATGCATATAAGGCATTACGAGGAAGCATATAAGACATGATGTGGGCCTAACTACCCGGACATAACAATGATAGCCGCTACGTACGGACTCTCGTCACTTGGTGCATATGTAGTCCCCAAACAATTTACACATAGCATATACATCACCTATGGGGACAATTCCCTCTTACGAGGTTAGAAAGGAGACTCACCTCGTGTCGAATCTACCCCTCAGACCACAATTGCGCCCGAAAATCCGAACTCTACACCCGAGGACTCGCAACTAGCCAAAAGGTGTACAGTTAAATCAATGCATGAACAAGGTGTGAAATTATCCTAGTTATTCAATAAAATCGCTATTGTTGAAGAATTCCCAAATTTCAACCCCGGTCCCGCATGTTCAAATTCCGAATCTCGAAGGGATCACTCACCCATAGCCTAAGGATCATTAATGTGTGATTTCTACTTGAATTCATGGCCCAAAAAGGAAAATCACAAAATCCTCAAGAGCCCTAAAATTACTACCTAATTCCATGATTTTTGATAATTTAGTAGGGAATTTAAGTAGGACTTGATGTTTGAAACTAGTGTTAGATAGGGAATTTACTTACCTCAAGTACTAGGTTGAAGGCCCTCTTGGAAGCTCCCAAATAACACAAGGAAGAAGATGGAAATGCAAGAAATGACTCAAATCCCGTGTTTGAATGAAATTTCACTGCCTGGCCTACACGGGTTCCGCACCTGCGGCTCGAGGACCGCACCTGCGGAATTGGGCAAGAGGGGCTGGGGTCGCACCTGCAGAACTGGAGACCGCACCTGCTGTTCCGCTCCTGCGTAAGAGGAACCTCACCTGCGGATCCTTCGCACCTGCGAGGCTGGGATCGCAGGAGCGGTCCCGCACCTGCGGTCACACCAGATCAGGTGCACCAGCTGCATCTTCAGCTAGTTTTTGGCCTCATGTGGTGTCCGGCAGGCACCTGGGCCCACCCGATCTCCCGTCCAAATATATCAATAAGTCCTAACTAATAATACGAACTGGCTCGAGCCATCGGAACACCCAAAACCACGCTAAATCTAAAATCACCCCTCAAAACCCCTAGGATCAAACTTAAGGATTTCTAAGTTCTTGAATTCTATAACAACGCGTCGGGCCGACCTATACTACTCGGAACGACCCCAAATTTTGCAGACAAGTCATGAATGACATAACGGAACTATTCCCAGTCTCGCAATTTTATTCAGACCTCGGTAACATAAAATCACATTCCAAACCGAATTTCAAATTCTATGAAAATCCTCAAAACTTCATTAGCTCTAAATTTCCCATTTTTGATCCGAAACCCGTCAAATCAAGTCTGTTTCTTACCAAATTTCACAGATAATTTAAGTAAAACATATTGAACCTGTTCCGGGCTCCGGAACCATAATACGGGCCCGGCAGCACAGGTTTCACATCGAGGTTCATTTTCATAAGCCTTTATTATTTTGAGAAAACAATTTTCTTTAAAAATTCATTTCTGGGACTTGGGTCCCCGGAATTCGTTTCCGGGCATACGCCCAAGTCCCATATTTTCCTACGGACCTTCCGGGACCTCCAGATCACGGGTCCGGGTCCGTTTACCAAAAATGTTGACCAAAGTCAACTTTATTCAATTAATTATCATAAATTCAACTCTTTATCAAGTTTTCACATAAAGGCTTCCCGGCTACGCGCACGGGATGCGCACGCACATCAAGGTGAGATTAACGGAGGCTTCCGGGGCCTCAGAACACAGTCATAATTAAATTTACATAAGATGACATTTTGGGTCATCACAATCTCCCCCTCTAAAACAAACGTTCATCCTCTAACGGATGTAGAATCGTACCTGAAGTGCTGAATAGCTGCGGATACATGCTTCGCATGTCTTCCTCAGACTCCCAAGTCACCTCATCGACTGGTTGGCCCCTCTACTTGACCTTTACGGCAGAAACTCTCTTAGACCTCAGCTGGCGGTCCTGCCTATCAATAATTGCAACTGGCTCCTCCTCGAATCCCAATTTCTCATCTAATTGAATATTGCTGAAATCAATCACGTGAGAGAAATCAGCATGATATCTCCGGAGCATGGATACATGAAAAACCGGATGAACTCCTGATAAGGCGAGAGGTAAAGCGAGCTCATAAGCAACCTCCCCGACTCGCCTCAACACCTCAAAAGGGCCTATAAACCTTGGGCTCAGCTTGTCCTTCATCTCGCATCTCATAACGCCCTTCATCGGCGAAACCTTCAATATAACCTTATCTCCCTCCATAAATGCTACATCACGCGCCCGCTGATCTGCGTAACTCTTCTGTCTGGACTGAGCTGTGCGGAGTCTCTCCAGAATAATATTCACCCTATTCAAAGCATCTCTCACCAGATCTGTGCCATATAACTTGGCCTCGCCAGGCTCAAACCACCCGATAGGAGAACGACATCGCCGACCATCTAAAGCCTTGAATTGAGCCATCTCGATGCTGGACTGATAACTGTTATTGTATGCAAACTCCGCCAAAGGCAAGAACTGGCCCCTCTGACGCCCAAAATCAAACACACATGCCTTGAGCATATCCTCCAATTTCTGAACCGAATGCTCCGACTGACCATCTGTCTGAGGGTGAAATGCTGAGCTGAGATCTATCTGACTGCCCATCTCACTGTGTAATGCTCTCCAGAAGTGCGAGGTGAACTGAGGACCTCGATCTGACATAATGGACACCGGCACACCGTGCAACCGGACTATCTCCCGAATGTAAATCTGAGCCAGCCTCTCTGTAGTATAAGTAGTGGCCACCGAAATGAAATGCGCCGATTTGGTCAATCTATCCATAATGACCCAAACCGCGTCAACCTTCCGCAAAGTCTGTGGCAACCCAACCACGAAGTCCATAGTAATGCGCTCCCTTTTCCACTCAGGAATGGGCATCTGCTGAAACAAGCCTCCTAGACTCTGGTGCTCGTACTTGACCTGCTGACAATTGAGACACCTAGCCACATACTGCACTATATCCTTCTTCATCCGCCTTCACCAGTAGTGCTGCTTCAAATCACGGTACATCTTCGTCGCACCTGGACGAACAGAATACCGAGAACTGTGGACCTATTCTAGAATTCTCTTCCTCAGGCCATCAATATTAGGAACACATAAACGGCCCTGGAGCCTCAAAACACCATCCTCGCCCAAAGTAACCTCCTTGGCCTTGCACTGGACCACCGTATCCTGAAGCTATGCAAGGCATGGATCATCAAACTGTCGAGCCTTAATCTCCTCCAACAATGAAGACTGAGCAACTACATGAGCCAAAACTCGACGAGGCTCCGAAAGGTCCAATCTCACAAGGCGCTTGGCCAAGGATTGAATGTCCAAGGCTAAAGGTCTCTCCTCAGCTGCAATGTAGGCCAAGCTACCCATACTCGCTGCCCTCCTGCTCAAAGCATCTGCTAGTATATTCGCCTTGCCCGGGTGATACAGAATAGTGAGATCATAGTCTTTTAAAAACTCAAGCCATCTCCGCTGCCTCAAATTAAGGCCCCTCTGCTTGATCAAATGCTGCAAACTGCGGTGGTTAGTGTAGACCTCACATGACACACCATACAAATAGTGCCGCCAAATCTTCAAAGCATGAACAATCGCCGCCAACTCTAAGTCGTGCACAGGATAATTCTTTTCATGAACCTTCAGCTGACGCGAAGCATAAGCAATAACCCTATCATCCTGTATCAACACACATCCCAACCCAACGCGTGAAGCGTCGCAATACACAGTATACATCCCAGAACCGGAAGGAAACGTCAGAACTGGTGCTGAGTTCAAAGCTGACTTGAGCTTCTGAAAGCTCGCCTCACACTCGTCAGACCACCGAAACGGGGCATTCTTCTGAGTCAATGGACCTGCAATAGAAGAGAACCCTTCCATGAATCGGCGATAATAGCTTTCTAGGCCCAAGAAACTCCTGATCTCTGTAGCTGAAGTAGGACGCGGCCAACTCTTAACCGCCTCAATCTTCTGAGGATCAACTTTGATACCTTCTCCGGATACCACATGCCCAAAAAATGCCACGGAATCTAATCAGAACTCGCACTTGGAGAACTTAACATACAGCTTCTGCTCCCGCAAGGTCTGGAGCACAACTCTCAAATGCTGCTCATGCTCACCCAGGCTCCGCGAATAAATCAAGATGTCATCAATGAAGACAATGACAAATGGATAAATATACGGCCTGAATACCCGATTCATCAAGTCCATGAATTCGGCTGGGTAATTAGTTAAACCAAAGAACATCACCAGGAACTCATAATGGCCATATCTGGTACGAAAAGCAGTCTTCGAAACATCTGAAGCCCGAATCTTCAACTGATGATAACCCGATCTCAAATCAACCTTGGAAAACACACGAGCACCCTGCAACTGGTCAAATAAATCATCGATGCGTGGCAGAGGATACTTATTCTTAATAGTAACCTTATTCAGCTAGCAGTAATCAATACACATCCGCATAGATCCATCCTTCTTCTTCACAAATAGGATTGGAGCACCCCACATCGACACACTCAGCCTGATGAACCCCTTAGCCAACAACTCCTTAGGAGCCATACGAAATGGGGGAATGGAAATATGCTGAGTATCTGGAGCTAAATCAATACAGAAGTCAATATCTCGATCTGGAGGCATACTTGGAAGATCTGAAGGAAACACGTCTGAAAACTCTCGTACCACCGGCACTGAATTAATGGTCGAAGACTCGGCGGTGGTGTCCCGCACATAAGCAAGGTAATCCAAACAACCCTTCTCGACCATATGCCGAGCCTTCATGAAGGAAATGACTCGGCTGTATGCACTAACTGAAGAACCTCTCCACTCTAGCCTAGGCGACTCAGGCATGGCTAAAGTGACTGTCTTGGCATGGCAATCTAACACAGCATGATAAGGAGATAGCCAAGCCATGCCTAGGATAACCTCAAAATCAATCATATCCAGCAATAAAAGATCTGCTATGGTATCGAAATCGCAGAAAGTGATCACCCAAGACCGATAGACCCGGTCTACCACCACAGAATCGCCCATTGGAGTGGACACATATATAGGAGAACCCAAGGACTCACGAGGGACATCCAGAAAATGAGCAAATAGTAATGAAACATATGAATACGTGGATCCTGGATCGAATAGTACCGAAGCCTCTCTACCACATACTGAGATAATACCTGTGATTACGGCGTCTTAGGCCACTACATCTGATCTTGCCGGAATGGCATAAAATCTGGTTGAGTCTCTTGAAGACTGAACTCCCCAGAGTGAACAGGCACTAACTGACCTCCCCCTGACCGGCCTCCCCCTCTAGGACGACCCCTGCCTACCTGTCCTCCACCTCTAGGTGGCCAGACTGCTGGTGCTGGACCCATAGGCTGATAACCCAGCTGCACTGCCTTGCCCCGAAGCCTGGGACACTGTCTCTGCATATGCCCTAGATCTCCACACTCAAAGTAACCTCTAGGTACCATAGCCCGCTGCCCCGAAGAGGAAGACCCCTGAATAGCCAGGAAGCAATGTGGACCCTCGGTCATAACACTGCAATAAGAATCAGAGGATATCTGGCGACTATAGTGACCACTGGTTGAACCCTGAGTGGCTGGAGGACGATAGGAATGCTCTGGCATGGAACTGAACTGAGGCCTCGCTGGACCACCTCGAGGAGGTAGTGGAGGTGCTGAATATGGAAGCCTGCTGAGCTGACCACCCCCGAACTGACCTCTGCTCCTAGCCGGAGCATCCCCGAAATCCCCTAAGAACCTAGCCCTCTTGTCCCGCTGACCCTGTTCTCTAGTCCTCAATCGATACCCCTCAATCCGCCGAGCTATCTCCACTAAAAGATGGTAAGGAGTACCCATCTCCACCTCTCAGGCCATGGTGTTTTTCAGAGTTGTCACGCCATGCACTTATGATATTGCCTACCTATGCACTTATGGTAGGATTCTGGGTCGTGACAACGTGGTATCATATCTACACTTATGATTTTCAGAGTTGTCACGCCATGCACTTATCATATTGCCTACCCATGCACTACAAGCGGTCTCGCACCTGCGGAATTGGGCAAGAGGGGCTGGGGTCGCACCTGCGGAGCTGGAGACCGCACCTGCGGTTTCGCTTTTGCGGAAGAGGAACCGCACCTGCGGAACCTTCGCACCTGCGAGGCTGGGACCACAGGAGCGGTCCCGCACCTGCGGCTGGGAAACCGCACTTGCGGTCACACCAGATCAGGTGCACCAGCTGGATCTTCAGCTGGTTTTTGGCCTCGTGTGGTGTCCGGGAGGCACCTGGGCCCACCCGAGCCCCCGTCCAAATATACCAACAAGTCCTAACTAATAATACGGACTCGCTCGAGCCTTCAGAACACCCAAAACCACGCTAAATCTAAAACTCACCCCTCAAAACCCCTAGGATCAAACATAAGGATTTCTAAGTTCTTGATTTCTATAACAATTCACCGGACCGACCTATACTACTTGGAACGACCCCAAATTTTGTAGACAAGTCATGAATGACATAACATAACTATTCTCAGTCTCGCAATTTCATTCGGACCTCAATAACGTAAAATCAGATTCCAAACCAAATTTCAAATTCTATGAAAGTCCTCAAAACTTCATTCGCTCTAAATTTCCCATTTTTGATCCGAAACCCGTCAAATAAGGTCCGTTTATTACAAACTTTCACAAATAATTTAAATAACACATATTGAACCTGTTCCAGGCTCCGGAACCATAATACGGGCCCGAAAGCACAGGTTTCACATCGAGGTTCATTTTCATAAGCCTTTATTATTTTCATAAAATAATTTTCTTTAAAAATTCATTTCTCAGACTTGGGTCCTCGGAATTCGATTCCGGGCATACGCCCAAGTCTTATATTTTCCTACGGACCTTCCGGGACCTCCAGATCACGGGTCCGGGTCCGTTTACCAAAAATGTTGACCAAAGTCAACTTTATTCAATTAATTATCATAAATTCAACTCTTTATCAAGTTTCCACATAAAGGCTTCCCGGCTACGCGCCTGGGATGCGCACGCACATCGAGGTGAGATTAACGGAGGCTTCCGGGGCCTGAGAACACAGTCATAATTAAATTTACATAAGATGACCTTTTGGGTCATCACAGAAGGGAAGCAGAAGGTTTGGATTTTGATTCAGTCACAGAAGGATTGACTTCACTCTCTTGTTTCTTAACCCATGACCCTTTAATGCACACATACCCCATACTCACAAAAGCTTCTTAATTGTAAGATTTTGAAACCAGGACGGAGGGGTATTCAGAAAGAGAAATATTGTGGGCTACCAGAATGTGGGTAATGGCCAATAGGGTAGACTAGTGGGGTCTTTATCACTCTCAATCATGAAGTTGATCACCCAGGAGAATAACTTGACTTTGAGTTTAGTCACAAGACAATAAACGGAGAAGGTGTCCCTGAGAGAGAAAGTAGAGAAGGAACCGGTGCGAGGAAGTAAAGAGGTGGCAACAATATGGGCTAGAACACGGGTTTCGAAACTCACATCACTAGGTCATAACTAGTTAGGAAGATAATCAGAGGGGCACTCAGCAATACACTTTTTCGCTTGATCAAAGGAAATTTCAAAATCATCAGGCCAAGAGTGTTTGAAAAGCATAGGAAAACCAAAACACTTACACTGAAAAAAATGAATCAAAAAATGCACAATCAAGAACAATACGCTTGCCTAGCACTAAGGACTCCAACATATCAGGATTACTAGAGTGAAGATTTGCATAGAACATTCTAACCAGGGGTTAATAAACTTTGGGCACAGGAACAGATAAAAACTTAGACCATCCTTGATAAGCGAAAAGATCTTTTACCTTACAATTTAGGGCTTCCATGTCATCAAGATTGACTATCCTCCCATGAGCAATAGGCTTGTCTTTCAAGGTGATAAAGAAATATCTATTGGGGGAATCCCAGAAGTTTAGGTCAGACTCTAGGGTGCTGGAAAGATCGATTTTTCATTTCTTTGGAGTGAACAAAACATGGGTTTCTTCCATTGGTCGTTTACATAAAGCTTTTTCTCCTAGTGGTTGAGAATGGTCAGATAGGTCAGATTGAGAAGAGGCAAAACATTCAGATTGTTCGGACCCTAGGTCTACCTGTCCAAGAGGTTGAGCAGGGGTTTTGGCTCTGGAACGAGTGCTTTTTCTGGTAGAGGTGGAGGGGTTCTTAGGGTGTTTGGCCATTGAAGAGAATTTCTGATGAGAGGGTTTAGGAGAGGGGTTTCTACACAGAGAAGATGATGGGTATTGAAAAGATACTTGGGCATTAAAAGGGGGTTTTCTGACGGTTGAGTACAGAAAAGAAAGGGTTGTCAGATGAGAAAACGCGATGATTTGATTTCCTTCTTTGAACTCTGCAACTGATGTGAAAAGAGAGGAAAAAAGAGGGAAATCAGAGGCGCAATAAATGATTACAAAAAGAAATAAGACATTAGGTACACATAAGTTAGATAATGACACATTGGTCCTAATTTTTACCGCTAATGCACACTATGCCAAGAAGTTCTCCTAATAAGAAAAATCTTTCTTCTAATAGGGGATTAGTGAAGATATTAGCTAATTGATCAGTAGTTCCAACAAACGATATTTCTATATTTCTCTTAAGAACATGATCTCTAATGAAATGATGTTTGATATCTATATGCTTTGCTCTAGAATGATGCACATGATTTTTTGAGAGACAAATAGCGCCAGAATTATCACAGAAGATTGGTATAGGTTTAAAAGAAAGTTCATAGTCACCAAGTTGATGAGACATCCAAAGTAATTGGGCACAACATTTTCCAATGGCAAGATATTCAGCTTCAGTCGTGGATAATGCGACTGATCCTTGTTTCTTACTATTCCAAGACACTAAAGCTTTTCCAAGTAGTTTATATGTTCCACTGGTGCTTTTTCTTTCTTCCTTGTCACCTACTAGATTAGCATCTGAAAAACCTTCTAAATTGAAGGTGTTAGACTGAGGATACCATAATCCATAGGAAGTAGTTCCAATAAGATATCGAATGATTCTTTTGATTGTTGTCAGGTGAGATTCATTTGGAGCTGACTGGAACCTGGCACATTTACACACACTAAACATGATATCTGGTCGACTAGAAGTTAAATAAAAAAAGAGCCAATCATTCCTCGATACTTAGTTTCATCAACAGATATTCCCTGTTCATCTTTATCAAGATTTGTTAAGGGACTCATAGGAGTGCTGATAGCTTTTGCATTTTCCATGCCAAACTTATGAATCAGTCCCTTGGTGTACCTGGTTTGGCATATGAAAGTCCCTTCTTCAGATTGTTGTATTTGTAATCAAAGGAAGAACGTTAGTTCTCCTATCATACTTATTTCGAACTCATTTTGCATAAGATCAGAAAATTCCTTCCATAGACTACCAAAGATAATATCATCAACATAAACTTGAATAATGAGATTACCTTTAGATGATCTTTTAATAAACAAAGTAGTATCTACTTTACCTCTCATGAATCCATTATCAATGAGAAATGAGCTGAGCCATTCATACCATGCTCGTGGAGATTGTTTTAGCTCGTATAGAGCTTTGGTCAGTTTAAACACGTGTTAGGGAAACTTTGAGTCCTCAAATCCAGGAGGTTGTTTCACATAAACTTCTTCTTCGATGAACCTATTTAGAAACACACTTTTAAATTCCATTTGGAACAGTCTGAATCTTTTGAAAGAAGCATATGCAAGAACATTTCTAATAGATTCCAGTCGTGCTACAGGGGCAAAAGTTTCATCATAGTTGACTCCTTCTTGCTGTGAGTACTCTTGAGCGACTAGTCTAGTTTTGTTTCTGATCACTTTTCCTTCTTCATTCAGCTTGTTTCTAAAAACCCATTTTGTTCCTATAACTGGAGCGTTTGCTGGTTTGGGTGTCAGTTTCAACACTTGATTTTTGTCAAATTGATCTAGTTCTTCCTGCATTGCTTGCACCCAGCTTGAGTCTTTTAAGGATTCTTCAATTTTCTTCGGCTCAATTTGGGATATCAAGGCTATGTTTGCTTTCTTTTTGAGAGCTCCTCTTGTTTTCAATCATTCGTTTGGATCTCCTATGATGAATTTTTGAGGATACTCTAGTTCACTCCTCCATTCATTTGGGCGAACAACAGGAGCGACTAACTCTTTTGGTTCTTTTGGGTTGACTATTACTGATAACATTAGTCGACTCTTCCATTTTGACAGGTTTACTAGTTGACTCTTGAGGTTTGCTTGCCTCTTGAGATTTCTTTATTTGCTCATCATCACCTGAATGAATTCTTTCTCGGCCCGAGTGTTATTATATTCAAAAACAACATGTACTAATTCTTCTACGCACAAAGTGCGTTTATTATAAACTCTAAAAGATGTATTGTTCAAAGAGTAACCTAGAAAAATACCTTCATCACTTATTGGATCAAATTTTCCAAGATTATCCTTACCATTGTTGTGAATGAAACACTTGCTTCCAAAAGGATGAAAATAACTTACGTTTGGACGTTTACCTTTCCATAGTTCATATCGAGTTTTCTTCATGATAGGTCTAATGAGGCATCGATTCAGAATGTGACAAGCAGTACTTACACCTTCTGCCCAGAAGTGATTTGGCAATGAATGTTCTAGTAGCATGGTTCTGGCCATATCCTGTAGAGTTCTGTTTTTCCTTTCAACCACTCCATTTTGTTGAGGTGATCTCGGTGCAGAGAAGTTGCGAGTATATCCTTGATCATTGCAGAAATCTTCAAATGCTCGGCTTTCAAATTCTCCTCCATGATCACTTTGCATAGTAGTAATAAGAAATCCTTTTTCTCTCTCAACCTTTTTACAGAAAATCTCGAAATATTTTATGGCTTCATCTTTGTGAGATAGAAAAATCACCCAAGTGAAATGTGAGTAATCATCAAAAATAACAAAAGCATATCTTTTACCTCCAATGCTAGAAGTTCTAGTAGGTCCAAATAAATCCATATGATGTAATTGTAAAGGCTTTGAAGTAGAAATAATATCTTTGCTTTTGAAAGAATTTCTAGTTTGCTTACCTATTTGACATTCATCACACACATGATTTCTAGAAAAATTCAGTTTGGGTAAGCCTATGACTAATTCTCGTTTGGAAAGTTTTTCTATCAAATGCATGCTTGCGTGACCAAGTTTCTTATGACATAGAGAAGGATCATCAGAAATAGAAGTTAAGCAGATGTGACCATCTATACTTTCAAAAACCATCAAGAATATAAACATTTCCATACCTTTTACCTGGGAGGATTGTTTTACCTCATTCGTCCTCGATAGCACAACCTGTTTTCTTAAAATTTACCTCATATCCTGAGTCACATAGTTGACTTATACTTAGGAGATTGTAGTTAAGTCCATCCACGAGATAAACTTCAGTGATATCACAATTGTTATTGAAAGGAACTGTTCCGATACCAACTATCTTCCCTTTTGAATCATCACCAAATTTCACATTTCCTCCATCAATTTTTGTAACTTTTTAGAACAGATTCTTGTTTCCTGTCATGTGACTGGAACACGCACTATCCAAATACCATTTTCCTTTGCGACTTCTTCTGTGGTGTTCTTGCAAAACATATTTTTTATCTTTTCTTAGGTACCCAAGTTTTCATGAGTCCTTTTAGGTTAGCATTACCAGATTCAGGATTATTTTTGGGTCTCCAAACCCATCTTGACATATTTGATTTACGAAAGCGACAAAAGGAATATTTATGTCCACTTTTATTACAATAGTGAGATTTTGGACTTGATTCGATTTTGGAGTCCCCACTTGAGTCAGAACTAGTTGACTCTGTTCCGGCTGGTCCTTCTTTAGTCGACTTGTAAGACGTCTGACTGGACATAGTAGAACTGTGACTGGTGGATTTGCGCATGTGGTTAAGCTACACAAGTAATCCATCAAACTCATCCTGAAGTAAATCTTGTTAAATTTTGCATACTTTAAGTTTGAGTTTCCAGTCTCTTACTTCTCTATTGAGTCTTTTTATTTCATCAAACAATTTTTGTGACTCTATTAGAGTAAGATCAAAAACATCCTACAATTCATTACATCTATCACAACTATAGGGTCTTACCTCGCTTGTTTCACCTCGTGCCATGAAACGGCTTTCATTTTCGTCGTTTTCATCATTGTCTGAATTGTCCTCATCTGTCCAGCATCCAAAGATTTTCTTCATATCAATTTCTAGGATCGTCATAAAACATAAGTGTTTACCTTGAAAATGATAATTACAATTAAATTTGATTATGTGGTTCTAAAAATATGTGATTTATCTTAATGCTAGTTGTTAAGCAAAAGGTGCTAAGTGTGAGTTAAAGAAAAGAGATAAAAGCGATGTAAAATTGAAATAGGCAAACCAGACTGCCTTAAGTCGGAGGTTCCGAGCTGGCCGAGATTGATCCTCGGGGTCGAGGCTCGACGCTTAACAACGAAGGGTCGATGAAGCTATAACAGTTTTTATGGTCCTCGAGGGAGGCTATTTATGATCAATGATGAGTAATAAATGAAGAACAATCAATGAAATACAATAAATGTAAGTAATAAATCAGTAAAGGGACGATAGAGGATGTTTAAGTTAGAGAGCAGAGAATATTCTTGTTCCATTTATTGAATATCATGTGTGCAAAAAATAATAATGGTCCCCTTTATATAGGAGGGGGAATCCCAACATAGTACATTTGCATTTATTACAAAGGTAGGTAGCTTCTACAACTATTTAATATCACGGTACGTACTTGTACTATTCTTTAAGACCTGGTAAACTTTAAGCCACGTGCTTTTTGATGGTTTCCCGCTCGTCTATGACTGCTATTGATTTGTGCGGCCGATTTGTGCTGCCCCGAGGTCAAGCATAGGAGACCCTCGGGATTGAATCCTCGAGCCGTGATTCGAACCTTCCGAGGCGCTATTAAGGAATCAATTCTCCGATTTTGGTCGTATATAGATAGTCCCCGCATTTCTTAGAATGGAATGATAAGAAACGGTCTTGAATATTTGCCTCTTCGATATCCCCATCGTGACGTCAACCCGTCAGAGCATTAAATGGACTACTTCGAAAGCTACGCAGGGGTCGCTGTCAGCACGACTATCGAGAAACCCACGACCCGCCAATGGTTCAACTTTTTCGCTTTTCAAACGCTGCCCATATGACTTCTATAAATACCACACTTTCACGCCATTCATACTTTTACCATTATCTTCAAGTTTTAGAGCTATCTTCCAACCCCTTCTGCATTCACCATCCTTCTGTGCTTGTTTCTTCATCTTTCTTCCCAGAAGCTTCGATATAGTTATGTCAAAAACTTCTAAAACGGTACCTTAGAAAGGAGGAACCTCTTCTTCTGCATGCCCGTCCAAGGGAAAAGCTAAAACACCACCGAGTATCGAGCAATGCACACCTAGCAATTTTGATACAATTTCTGATCTCACTATTGATAGACCTCCTTCCACACCAGGACGATGCGAGCCCATCTGTTGAACAAAATCACTGCATGGTTTTGAAGATTGACAAATTTATACCCAGTTGAACCAGTTCCATTAGGGCAAACATACTCGAAGAGACCCATTGGCACAAGAACCGTCTATGTACAGGAGATAAACATGATTGTGAATTATCCATGAACTAAGAGGTTGTCTCCTAAATCGAAAAGGTTGCAAATTGATAAGAGGTTAGAGTTCGAGTTCATCGAGGACAGAAACAAAAGGAGAAAGTTGAGATAAATACAAACTCTTCCACCAAGGAAGAGTTGCATTAGAATTGAACAACATATCTCAACGACTGACTCTATAAAGTGCTGAAGCATTCCTGCTAAAGATTTTACGCACAAAGACAGAAGTGAAACAAGAATTGAAAGCAAAATTCCTAGAGCTATTTTGCAAGATGAATCCTTGTGCGACACAAAAGCTACTTGAATTAGCTAGAAGAACCAATTCCATCTGTTTGTCTTTTGAGTCTAGTTGGTTGTAGTAGGAGATTTAATATTGTATCTTTCAGGTTTATCTAGAAACAAATTGTAATAGGTACACACTGTTAAAGTTAGAGTTAACTTGAAGTTGTTGCAATTAGCTAGAGGCTAGATTGCCACAAAGAGATTAGAGTTAGTCCTTAGGTTTACAAAAGAGTTTATTTTGTAAATGCTGTTTGGCTCATTGTCATAGTGAAGAGTTTGGGAAAATCCTACTGGGAAGTAGGTCATGGTTTTTTTTCCACCTTTTGAGCTAGGTGTTTTACATGTAAAATTGTTGTGTTCTTTAATTCTGCAATTACTTTTTCGCAAACAGTAGAAGCTGGAACACTAAGAAGAACCAGGTTTTTCTGTAAAGACAACACTCAAAAATTGGACACCACACAAATCGCCCCCCCTCTTGTGTGGTATTGAAGTATAAAACATAAATTGGTATCAGAGCGGGTTATCCTTAAAAAGGATAACACCTTGGAAAAGATCAAAAAGAGTGCACCACCTGGAAACTGGGAGGGTAAATCAACTGCAAGGCCACCACTCTTCAATGGACAGTACTACTCCTGGTGGAAGAATATGATGAAGGACCACCTGATTGGAGAAGACTATGAACTTTGGGACATAGTCACTGATGGTCCTCTAGCCACCATGAAGAAGACTTCTGAAGGTGTAGATGTACCAAAAACTAGAGCTGATTGCACTGCTGAGGATCTTAAGAAATGGGAGAAGAATGCTAAGGCCAAAAAGTGGCTAGTATGTGGACTAGGTCCAGATGAGTACAACAGGATCTAAAGCTGCACCACTGCAAAAAAAATCTGGGATACCTTGCAAGTAGCCCATGAAGGAACACCTCAAGTGAAAAGATCAAGAGGTACTCTACTATACTCTCAGTATGAAAACTTCACTATGAAAGAAGGAAAGACAATCCAAGAAATGTACACAAGGTTCACAACTTTGACAAATGAACTTAAGTCTCTTGGTAGAGTCATTCTTGAAGAGGACAGGGTAGAGAAGATCCTGAGAAGGGTCTTGCCAATTTCCTGGGAAAGTTAGATCACTGCTATCCAGGAATCTAAAAATATGGTAACCCTCAGATTGGACGAGTTAATTGGAAACCTTACTGCTTATGAACTCAGAAGGCAGGCAATGAAAATGGATGCTCCAAAGAAGGAGAGGAGTCTAGCACTGAGGATCACTGAGGGAGCAGATCTGGAGGAAGATGAGATGGCCATGATTACGAAAGAATTCAGACACTTCCTCATAAGGAAGAAGGTCATCTCTAGAGGAGGAAACTACAACAAAGCAAAAGCTCCAGAAAGGCCAACCAACGAGGAATGCTACAAGTGTGGAAAGACTGACCACCTTATCAAGAACTGTCCTCAGTGGGAAGTGGAATGGAAAAAGAGATATTTGAAAGAAGGAACAGGAAGAAGGAACTGGTCCAACCCAAGAAAACCACAACAAAAGCTATGGTTGCAGCTTGGGGGGAAAGTTCAGATGAAGAATCAGAAGATGGTGAGAATGAAGATCAGACACTCATGGCAATTGGAGAATATGATGAGGAATCATATGAAGAACCAGAGGTAAGTATCTCTCATCTTAAAAACAAAATATAGTTCCTATCTAAGGAAAAACTCTCTGAGTTGCTACTTGATTTCATGGATGATTCCGAAGAAACAACCAAAGAGAAAGAACAACTCTCTAAAGAATGTGAAATGCTAAAGGAAAAATGCATGAACCTGGAAATCAGAGTAAGTGAATCTGAAAAGAAAAACACTGCCCTGATGAACTAGGTTCATCCACTTGAAACTGAGATTCTAGAGCTAAAATCTGAAAACTTAAAATTAAAGCTAGGATCCAATAAAAAGATTGTTGATCATTCTCATATCATGTTAGAAGAAAATGTGGGAAAACTAAAAGATAATATGTATGCCAAGGATGAAAAGATAAGGACACTTAAGGAAGAACTTGGTAAAGTCAAATATGAGTTAGATCGAACTTGTAAATGGAATAACTCCTCTGATGCCTTGACATGGCTTCAAGAGAATCATAGTAGAAACCAGAGAGGGCTTGGCTTTGGGAGTCAATTGCCCAAGTGGGATCCCAAAAGCAAGTATCTCACTCTCTCTGAGAATAAAATCTGCACCCACTGTGGTAAGACTGGCCAATACCAAATTGAGTGTACTGCAAAAGAGCAGGCCAGTCGAAGAAATGAGAGTTTTGTTAAAAAGAAAAACTGGCTACCAAATTGGGCCAGAAAAAACTTGATTCATCCATTCTTTCATAGAAAAGGACCAAAAATAGTTTGGGTTCTTAGAACTAACCCCTAATTTCTTTTTGTAGGTTCAAGTGAGAGGAAGCAGCCAAATTTGGTATTTGCACAGTGGCTGCTCAAAACATATGACAGGGAACAAGGAACAATTCCTTTCACTTGAAAACCTCAAAGGACAAAATGTCTCCTTTGGAAATGGAAAGAAAGGTGAAATTATAGGGGTTTGTAAGGTAGGTAAGGATGACACACGTTCCATTGAACATGTGTACTTGATAGATGGCTTGAAATATAGCCTGATCAGTGTGTCACAATTGTGTGACAGAGGTAACCTTGTTGCTTTTACTTCCACAAAATGTTTTGTGATCAACCTGCTTACTGACAAGATTGTTTTGCAGGGAAAAAGAATGAATAACATCTATGTCATAGACTTGTCCACACTGTCTGAAAATGAACTCACTTGCTTAAGTGTGTTGGACAGTGATCCCCTCCTTTGGCACAAAAGACTTGGTCACGCGAGTCTGAATCAGCTTAACAAATTAGTCTCTAAGGACTTAGTGGTAGGGCTTCCTAACATTAAGTTCAAGGGAGACAAAGTGTGTGAGGCATGTGCAAGGGGGAAGCAGGTAATATCCTCATTCAAAAGTAAGAAAATGGTCAGTACCACCAGGACGTTGGAACTGGTTCATATGGACCTATGTGGTCCTATGAGAACTCTGAGCAGAGGTGGTAAGAAATATGTAATGGTGCTAGTTGATGACTATTCAAGGTTCACTTGGACCTTATTTCTGACATCTAAAGATGAAGATTTTGATATGTTCACTTTATTTGTTAGAAAAACTCAAAATCAGTTAGGAAATCAACTAGCATCCATAAGTTCTGATCATGGTACTGAATTTGAAAATGCAAAGTTTGCTGAGTTTTGTGATGAACATGGTATCAATCACAAATTTTCTGTCCCTAGAACCCCACAACAAAATGGGGTTGTTGAAATAAAGAATAGAACTCTTGAAGATATGGCAAGAACCATGCTTCTTTCTAGCAAACTACCCCACAGCTTCTGGGCAGAAGCAATAAACACTGCATGCTACATAATAAATAGATGCATGACCAGGCCACTGGTAGAGAAAACTCCTTATGAATTACTTAAAGGGAGAAAGCCCAACATATCCCACCTTAGGGCTTTCAGATGCAAGTGCTTTGTGCACAATAATGGAAAAGATTCCCTAGGTAAATTTGATCCCAGAAGTGATGAGGGAGTATTATTGGCATATTCATCACATAGCAAAGCTTATAAAGTGTATAATAAAAGAACTATGCGTGTAGAAGAGAGTGTGCATGTAGTCTTTGATGAAACTAACACTCTTTCTGAGAGACAGGAACCAGAAGATGAGGAGCTTGGACTGGTGAGACGAAGTGAACACATTGAGGAAAATATGGAAGATGGAACAGGTGATGGACCAGGTCCAACTACCCCAAGCAACATGACAGGGGGAACTCAACATATGAACCTTGGACTTGATCCTGTTCCACAATAACAAGAAACCATGGAACTATCTAGAAGTGAACAGTTGGTGCTCAAACCACACAGATATCAGAGTTCTCACCCTCTTGAGAACATCATAACAGATTGTACATATGGAATCAAAACAAGATCCTCTTTGAAAAATCTGTGTGCGTTTGATGCCTTTCTATCCTTGATTTAACCAAAGAACATTGGTGAAGCCCTACAGGATGCTGACTGGGTAAATTCCATGCAAGAAGAGCTGAATCAATTTGAAAGAAGTCAAGTATGGAACTTGGTACCCAGACCACTAGACAGATAAGTGATTGGCACAAAGTGGGTCTTCAGGAACAAGCTCGATGAGGATGGAACTGTTACAAGAAACAAGGCTAGATTGGTTGTCCAAGGATATAGTCAAGAAGAGGGAATTGACTATGATGAGACCTTTGCCCCTGTGGCAAGGCTGGAGGCAATCAGACTTCTTATAGCATTTGCTGCACACATGGAATTCACTCTCCATCAGATGGATGTTAAGAGTGCCTTCCTCAATGGCTATCTGAAGGAAGATGTATTTGTCAAACAACCTCCAGGTTTTGAAAGCAAGGAGTCACCTGACCATGTATACAAACTTGACAAGGCTATTTATGGTCTCAAACAAGCACCTAGAGCATGGTACGAGCGACTATCAAAATTCCTGCTAGAACATGGGTACAAATGAGGCAAAATTGACAGTACCTTGTTCTTAAAGGAAAAAGGTAAGGATCTCCTCATTGTGAAAATATGCGTGGATGATATCATATTTGGGGCAACCTCTAAAACATTGAGTAAGAAATTTTCTATACTTATAGGGAGTGAGTTTGAGATGAGTATGATGGGTGAAAACTTCTTCTTAGGCTTGCAAATCAAGCAAAACTCAAATGGAACAATGATCCATCAACAAAAGTATGTGAAAGAATTGCTCAAGAAATTTAAAATGGAAGACTCAAAAAATAGACACCCCCATAGCCACAACCACAAAATTAAATGTGGATGAACCTGGTTCATCCGTTGATCAGAAGCTATACAGAGGGATGATTGGATCTCTATTATATCTCACTGCCATCCTGATATTGTGTTCGGTGTAGAACTATATGCTAGGTTTCAGGAAAATCCAAAGGAGTCCCACCTAACTGCAGTGAAGAGAATTTTGAGATATCTGAAAGGCACTACTGATTTATGCCTTTGGTATCCTAAAGGTAGTAATTTCGACCTTCTAGGATATGCTGATGCTGATTATGCAAGTTTCTTGGTTGATAGGAAAAGTACTTCAGGCATGGCTCACTTTTGGGCTCTTGCCTTGTGTCTTGGGCCACCAAGAAATAAAATTCAGTAGCCTTGTCTACTGTTGAGGCTAAATATGTGGCTGCAGCCTCATGCTGTGCTCAGTTGCTATGGATCAAGCAACAACTCATGGACTTTGGTATGGAGGTTGGATGCATTCCTATTTTCTGTGAC
This sequence comes from Nicotiana undulata, assembly GCA_005239495.1. Lineage (NCBI taxonomy): Eukaryota > Viridiplantae > Streptophyta > Magnoliopsida > Solanales > Solanaceae > Nicotiana > Nicotiana undulata. Next base: position 28,329 of record ML255952.1, on the reverse strand, counting down.
AACACTAGTGAAATTAGTATTACAAATAACCCGGTTCATCATAAAAGAACTAAGCACTTAGATGTTAGACACCATTTCCTAAGGGATAGCTATGAAAAATGAATGATCTCAATTGCAGGCATCTTTACTAAAGCACTAAGTCGGGAGCATTTTGAGAGAAACCGGCTTGAATTAGGGATGATTATGATCAAATTGCAGGGATATTTACTAAAGCACTAAGTAGGGAGCATTTTGAGAGAAACCGGTTTGAATTAGGGATGATTATGATCACGTAATGAAAAACAAATTGATTTTTTTTTGGCTAGAAACACTAAAATAGATAATTAACAAGACTAATCATTGCTCAGTATCATGACTTTATTTCCATACTCTCTTTCCATGTATTAATATGATTCCCTGGTTACTAATGATGTTTTTTTATCTTTGTAAATTGAGGCAAATTAAGGATTTTAACACGATGAACCTGGTTCATCGCTGCTGGTTCATCTGACTGACAAGGTACGTGCTCATCTCCATACACTTCTTGAATTAATTATAGTCACACATGAGCAGGACTCTATCTATATTTGGTTCATTTCCAATTCTCAGTACTTATCCTAAAATGAACCAGTTTCAAGAAGTCCCATCGTATCTTAATTAGCCTAGATTTAGGGATTCCTAACCGTCAAATCAATGACACTCCTACAACGATTAGACTCCCACTTGACTAATACATCTGCCCGTTGAACAATTAATGTCCACACCTTTAAAAGGCCATCATTACCTCATATCTTCAAAAGTATAACCGTCGAACTGAGTTATTCATTCCTCTCAAACAAAAACTGATCAACTTTCTTCTCTTCCAAATTCTTCATACAAATGTCTTCACAACTAGCCATCTTCCTTATCAACCCATGATTATGAGGACGGTGATTCTAGTACTAATTCTCCATCAGTATATAGTTCACATTCTCTAGCCAGATCTTCAACAACCCAAAACCCTCCAGTTCTTGAACCTACTCCTGAACCTACACCTAACCCTACTCCAGCCCCCAGGGAACATAGAGTGAAAAGTTTGGCCAGGAAATCTGTTGCTTCTGGTTCTCGTGCCAAATTCTTGGAAGAAATACTTCAAGCTAGAAAGGTTCAAGATTCTGAATCCTCCAGTGAATCCTTTAAATCCGCTAATGAGGATGAAACACCTGGTTCATCTGACACTGAACAAGGTAATCTTGAAGTTGGGTCTGCAACTGCTATTTCTGAAAATAGGTTTGTTTTGGTTGGGTCAATTGTCGATGTAGAAATGCCAGATAGGCAGAGAAAACTGGGGAAAAATAAAAATCTTGAGAGAGAGGGCAAAAGTAGCTCTGTAAGGGGATCTGGGGAGGATGATGCCACTTTGGCTATTTGTGGCCCCGCTTTTGTAATTGATGAAGAAGGAGTCACATATTTAGGGGGAAGCGTTTCTGAGAATGAAGCAGCATGTCTAGAGAACCTTCAAAAGTCAGTAGATGAACCTTTCATCTATTGAGGAGACGTTGGCTGAGATGCTGAGGAAATTGGGGGAGTCCTACAATCGCAAGAAGAAAAGAACTCCAAAGTCAAAGAAGGCTACTAACCCAGTTCCACCAAAGAAAAGGAATGCTCCAGTATCTGCTGATGCTCTTGCTCCGAAGGTTCGTGCTACTAGAAGTGTTGTTCGACAAGGAGAAGAAGAGTTGGAAAGGGCTCTGAGAGAGAGAAAAAAGAAGAAGGCTGCCAAGGGAAAGGCAAATATTGGAGAGCCTATTGAGGTTGTTACTATTGATGATGATTCGATGGACCTGGTCCATCATGAGGAGCAGCCTGCTCCAGTTGTGGTAGAGACACCTAAACCCAAGAGTGCTAAGGCTTCTTCCAAGAAGTCAACTTCTGTCTCTGCCACACCCTCAACCACTACAAAAAGGACCAGGTCTAAGTCCAAGAAAGTGAAGGTTGTTGAAGAAGAAGAAGAATAGAGTGGAGGAGAGGAGGATGTTTTTGGTGAGAAATATGATAAATTCACCATGTTTGGCAAGCGTACTATTCTTAAGGGAAAGCTGATGAGAGATATTGAGGAACCAGGGATGATCTTCCTGATGAACGCTCTGGAGGTGCAAGGGTGGAAAGACATGGTTCTTCACCTTGAAGGCAGGCTGGCAAGGAATGAGTTGGTGGAGTTTATGGCCAACACACTTATCAAGGATGGCAGGGTAACTTCCACAGTTAAAGGGGTTCAGATCACGTTTGATGCGAATGAGCTGGGAGAGATTCTGCAAATCCCTGCTGAGGGCTACGAGGATTACACAAGGCAAAGATAGCCTAGTCTCGATGGGATGTCCTCTTCTCTGATTATTACAAGATTTCTCTGTGAAAATCAGGAGGAACCAAAGCCCAGGCCAGTGTATAAGAGTGAAATGAAGCCCCAGCACAAGTTGTTCTTTGAGTTTGTGATCAAGTTCCTGCTACCAAGACAAGAACGTAGGCACATTGCCAGCTACATGGACTTAACGCTTATGGAATGCTTGTATAGGGGTAAGCAGATAAATTGGCCAGCTTTCATCATCCATCTCTTGGACAGAGTCGTGAATGGGGCCAAGGCACATTCCATACCATATGGATTTATTCTGACTGCTGTGCTTGCCCATTTTGAGGTTCCTGTGAAGAAAGCTGAGATGGCTACTGCTAAGGATTTCTTTGGGACGAATACTTTGCTGACTTGTGACTACAATGTAAATGTTCCGAAGGATGAACCTGATTCATCTAGGAAGCAGCCTGTTAATAGCAAAGTCAGGTCTTTGGTGCAGGAAGGTGAGATAAAGGATGCTGAGATCCTTCGATTGAAATCTTGCCTTATTGAGGTTGAAGCTGAAAGGGATGCTCTCAGAGTTGAATTAGCCAAAGAGAAGGAGAAGAATGAAGGTGTTCTTCAACAAATACTTTCTCTCCTTCAAGACAAAACCCCAACCTCATCTGCCCATTCCCAGCCTTAGGAGTCCAGTGCCACCATAAACCCCTCTCAGTGCCCAGTTCGGGATTTGTTCTATTTCTGTGTTTTTTGTCTTCTTGCTCATGGTTATGACTGTTTTAGTTCTATTCGTGTATGGTGTTTGGTTTCTATCTAATCAATGAATTCTTCCTTTGTTAGTTATTGACTTTGTCTCAGTTTCTTACTTAGCTTACATTTTATTGGTTTCTTTTGATGATTAATTATGCTTTGCACCTGCAATTGCCTCAATGACCATGAGTAATTGTTAATAACCCTAGTAAGTTTATCATTTTGCAACTTTTCGATGATGCCAAAAGGGGGGAGATATGTGCTTTTCAAAATATCAAAGAATTGTGATATTTATAACGTAAATGAACCTGGTCTCTCTATGATAAATGCTTAAAACTATACAAAGTATTTGAAGATTGTATAGGGTTAAGCATAGAGTTTTTCATCATAAAAAAAAAGGGAATTTGTTGAACCAAGTCACTGCATGGTTTGAAGATTTACAAATGTATACCAGTTGAATCAGGTCCATCAGGGCAAAAATACTCGAACAGACCCATTGGCACAAGAACCGTCTATGCAAAAGAGATAAACATGATTGTGAATTATCCATGAACTAAGAGGTTGTCTCCTAAAGTGAAAAAGTTGAAAATCGATAAGAGGTTAGAGTTCGAGTTCAACGAGGACAGAAACAAAAGGAGGAAGTTAAGACAAATACAAACTCTTCCACCAAGGAAGAGTTGCATTAGAATTGAACAACATATCTCAACGACTGACTCTATAAAGTGCTGAAGAATTCCTGCTGAAGATTTTACGCACAAAGACAGAAGTGAAACAAGAATTGACAGCAAAATTCCCAGAGCTATTTTGCAAGCAGAATCCTTGTGCGACACAAAAGTTACTTGAATCAGCTAGAAGAACCAGTTCCATTTGTTTGTCTTTTGAGTCTAGTTGGTTGTAGTAGGAGATTTAATATTGTATCTTTCAGCTTTATCTAGAAGCAAATTGTAATAGGTAAACACTGTTCAAGTTAGAGTTAACTTGAAGTTTTCGCAATTAGCTAAAGGCTAGATTGCCACAAAGGTATTAGAGTTATTCCTTAGGTTTACAAAAGAGTTTATTTTGTAAATGTTGTTTGGCTCATTGTCATAGTGAAGAGTTTGGAAAAATCCTACTGGGAAGTAGGTCGTGGTTTTTTTCCACCTTTTGAGCCAGGTGTTTTCCACGTAAAATTGATGCGTTCTTTAATGTTGTAAAGACAGCACTCGAAAATTGGACACTACACAAATCGCCCCCCCCCCCACCCCCATCTTGTGTGTTATAGAAGTATAAAACATCACCATGTCTAGACATATCAGCATAATATCCAAAGTACAGAGAGTAAGAATAGAATGTCGCTGGGGGGAGTCAGTACGAATTGAGATCCCCAAAGCTGAGGAAAGCATAGTCACGTACAAAGCTAGCTTCCTCAGTGTCTACACATACCCTTTTACTCTCGGCCCCATATAGTCTTCTTTTTTTCCGCAGATAGACCTGGTGATACTTGACTTTTGCCATCAATACCGAGTGACACTCGGTCAAATATACCCTTCCTTCTTGAGGATTGTATACATGCTCCAATATTTCTCCAACCGAATCAAGGGAATGACCTTCACTCTCGACCATTTGATACGGCTGTAGAGTCCCCGTCTCTTCCGAGGGGGCTTAATTAAGCTACAACATCGGTCCGCGAAGACGTTCTTTGCGAGCATCGATGAAGACAAAGACTGGGGGTGGATGAGTCGGTTTGTTAGAGTAAGGACTTCAGACGTCATTCCTGCCGATTGGATGCCATTCCCAGAGGAATGGAACATGAATCGTAAGTATCTCCACCTCGAATGCATCTTATTCCCCTTTTTCCCTTTTCTGAGTCGATCGTCTTTCGATTATGCAGCAATCATTTGGTTCCCCGATGCGGTCCCGGACCTCCCGGGATGGATCAAACATTTGGACTCTGTCTTTTGATACGGCAAATGCTCTTGGCGGGATTTAGCCAAGACACGGTGGCAGGCTAAGAACCATGGTAAGCCCTTTATTCGGTCGTTGTTGATTTCCATGTAAGTGTTTTTTATGGCAGTAAGCCTAACACACCATGTCTGTGCAGGCCTTGGGGACAATGAGTCAATGAGACCGCCACCACCTGGTGAAGCATAAACTACGATACCCGAAAAGGGTAAGCAGAGGAAGAAGGGGACATCAGACGGGTCTCCAAAATCAAAGAAAGCTAAAGTCCGCAAGCCTATGACCGATGCCACGGTCTTAACCTCAGCTGCTCGGCCAGTCTGCGTGCCACAGATGAAGATGATAAAAATGATGAACGCCCTTTGTAACAAAGGGTAAGACGAAGCACTGACGCTTCGAAAGCTGTCGGGCAAGAGGCCTCTAATCAGAGGTGGCCGACATGGACCAACTTCGAGTAGAGGAAATCGTCGGGGAAGTTGCAGTCCCCGAGACTCAAATCGGTCATGGTACAGTCCGTGTTGGTGAATCCTCAGATGGCCAATTCGGAGAGCTTGAATCCGAAGTATTTCGGGTTCAAGCAGAAACTCCGATAGAGATCAACGTTATCGGCGGCTTAGATCCGGGCCATTCATTTTCCCCAGGGGAGATAAGGGATGCTCAGGATATGGGCGCCGCCGTCGTGGGGGCCTCCCTGTGAGAGGACAACGCCATCAAAGTCTACTTTGTAGGCCTCGAGGGGGACATCGACCTCGATGCCCTCGTTGCCCTCAAGGAAGCAGGAAAGCTCCAAAAGCAGGTAATGCCCTTTGGCATGTCACTTGCTTCGAATTTCTATCTTTGCCTTTCTAACTCCTCTCCTTCATACTATAGGTCAAGAAGCTGTACGACCATGATTTTTCTAAGCTTCGTGACGAGCTTACTTGGCGTGAAGAGGAGCTTGAGAAGCTCAAACCGGAGCTGAACGCATAAAAAATTTCCTCCTCCCGAAAGGATGAGGAGGTGGAGGAACTCCGGACTAGTCTGGAGGGATTGCACCAGGAGCAGACTAGCTTCACCGAGCAGGTAATATGACACTTGTGAGTTCATTATCTTATTTCCGCATGTCGGTGCCTAACTAACTTGGTTCGTTTTGTAGATTGAACAAAAGAATGCTCTGGTGGGGCAACTTTAGGGAGAAGTTGCGGTTAAGGATGCGGAAACATTGGAGCTAGAAAGGAAGAATTAAACCGTGGCCTCATAGAGGGACTTTTTACGGGGAGAGTTAACCTCGACCCAGAACCTTCTTCGGAACGTCTGAGAGGAGGTAGCATTGTTATCTGCGGCCAAGGATGAGGTCGATGACCATGTTGCCTCATACAAAAGAGATGCAAATATAGCCAACAATCGGGCTAGGAAAATATTCGAAGAGGCCGGGCTAAGACTGACTTGGGCCATTGCTCATGCCCGTTCTCAAGCCAGGAGGCAGGCGCTCGAAGAGGCAAGCGCCTAGGGTGCCGATCTTTCTCCTGAGGTCGAGAAGTCCAGTGACTTAGAAGAGTCATCAACACATTAATTTTCTTCGTCTGAGAGCTCCGGTAGCGGCTCCGGGAGTGACTCAGATAATAGTGAGGGCGAGGAATACATTCGCCCTCTATTTTTGCCTTCTCTTTTCTTCATTTTTTATATGGGCTTCCAGGGGGAGATTTGTATTGACACCTTTGTAATACATTTTTGGAAATGCCAAGAAACTTTTTTGTTTTAAGTCCTTCATTTTTCAGTTCTTAGATAATCTTTCGAATATAAATGTCGGCTTTTTAGAGCCCATTATTAGAATAATAAAGTCCTCGAGATCGGGTACCATCTCGGGCTAGATCGACATGTGGATATTCGACAGCTCTCTTTAGAGCTTATACTTGTAGTGGCAGAGATCCTCGAGATCAGGTACCATCTCGATGTTGGAATAATAGTTCCTTTAGAAAATTTTTGAGTGGCGATGAAGATTTTCGAGATTGGGAACCGTATCGAGGCAAGATTGATATTGATGGCTTCCAAGAGCCCATTGTTACAACAACATAGATCCTTGAGATCGGGCACAATCTCAACGTTTGATTGGAATCGGGTAGATCCATAGAGCTTATTGTGATAACAGGAACCCCCGAGATCGGGTACCATCTCGAGGCTAGATTGATTGCTCCCTTAGAACCCGTACTTATCGTAACAAACCTCATCGGGATTGGGTAACGTCCCGAGGCTAGGTAGTCTTAGATGACTCCTTGGAGTTCATAATAATAGCAGAGGTCCTTGAGATAGGGTACCATCTCGAGGTCAGATTGACTCGGGGAACGCGAGCCCTTGGACAACGTCATTCATATGACAAGACTTGTGAAGTGATCTAGGTGGTCCCACTGGTTCACTTCCCCAAAAGTGGAAATGGTCAGAATTAATTGGCCTCCAAAGCAGGCGAACTGTCGCCGCTTGCCCTATATATGCATTCACTTCCTTCATTTGAAGGCTTTGCTACTTTGAGAAATTACCTTCTATATAGAGTCTTTCTTCCTCGCTCCAGCTTTTTATCCATTTTAATTCAAAGCTTTCGCCTAAGTATTCCTTTCCCTTTCCTTGTTTCACCATTGTTAAGTATGCTACATCCAAACCCGCTCACTAGCAAGAGGAAAGTTCGACCTCTGCTTCCCGCTCGGTCAATGGTACACTGCCGGCTTTTGGTGAGATGGCATCGGGACGCTTTGTCTCGAGGAGGGATTTTGCATTAGAGAGACCTTTCGATGTTCCGGGCCATCGGGATCATGCATTAAGGTCCATCCCATCCATAGGAGAGAAACACCTTGAGGCGATGAGGAGAGATTGTGAATGGGGAGAAAAGGTGGTACTGCAGGCACCTTCCCTGGGAGAGAACATCACGGCTCACGTAGAGGGTTTTTTGAAAGTATACACATTTCCGTTTATGTTGAGCCCTCTTGATAAGGCCGTGATCGAGTTTTGTAAGAGATATCGGGTCACCCTAGCACAGGTTCATCTGTCATTTTGGAGGATTGTATTAATGATAATATTTTTCGTGGAAAAGGCCGGGCTTGAGTTTACCCTCAGCCATCTCATCGTGTTGTACCGACCCTTGCATTGTAGAGGCCTATTTACTTTACGACGTCGGACTACCCAGTCTCTCGTCGCCTGGGGTGAGGAAGGTGAGGACCGAGGATGGACGAATCGGTTTGTACGAGTGCGAACCATCGACATCATCCCCGCAAAATTCCTACTGTTTCCTGAGAAATGAAATTTCACACGTAAGTGGTACACTTGTGTTTTTACTGTTTTGGTTTATATTGGAGGCTGATTCCGCATTAAGGTTTGCTTTCCCTTTCTGCAGCGACCCCGTGGTTGCCATGTGATATCCCCGATTTGACGGATTGGACCCGAAGGCTGATGGTTGCTCGACTTACGACGAGCGTAAGTGGCGAGACCTGTCGCAGGGTAGACTGGAGGTTAAACTTCATGGTGAGTGCCATTAGGCTCCTCCCTTTAAGGAAAAACCTGTTTTTCTTAACAACATCCTTTCTGCAGGTGTTGGAGGGTTCCCTGATTCGAGGCCTTGCTCTCGTGTAGAGGAGGAGGAGTCGTCAACTTCTGGGTTGAAGAATGATAACAAGCGGAAGGAGCCTTTGGCAGGCGAGGAAGCTTGTAGTGAGGCAAGATCTGCCCAGAGGTATAAAGGCGATGAAGCCGGGACCGTCAGGAACGAGATCTCCAACCTTGGGGGAGCGGTTCCTCCTTTGCCACCGTCTTCTTCCCCGGCCGAAGGGTCTTCGAGGGGAAAGGATCTTCTGCCGACAGATTTTGCTCCCGTCGAAGGTACTTCGAGGGAAATTTTTGGCCAGGGGCCGCCTGATGGGAGCGAAGTCCCTAACGATCATTTTCTCCCTCCAGGTGCTTCAACTGGGGCCGAAGAGGCCAGACCAGGAGATGCTTGCTTGGCCTTTGAGGCGGTTTAACGGTTTTTCTCTTTGGTAAGCGTTGGAGATCTTTGTGTCTTTCTTAAATCCGTGTTTTCATTCTCTAACTGGGGCTTCTCTTTCATAGGCTTTCGACAAGCTTAAGTTCGAGCTACTTCGCTGCGAGGCTCGATTGCGAAAAGCCTTGGGTGGGGAGAAAACCCTCAAGATCCTTTGTGATAAAAGGGAAAAGGAGTTGACGCACCTTCGGTACGAGGTGAATCGCTGCCAGAATTACGAGGACTACCTCTAAAAATAGGTATCCTTCGCTTTCAATGATATGCATGTTTCTATTCCCCTCTTCTTAGATTAATATTTTGATATTACAGTTGCAGAGAAAGACAAAGGACCTGGAACGCCTTTTGGGAAAAGTTGGTCAGGCCGAGCGTGAGTGAAATGGGCTAAAGGCTTAGATAGACGCCCATGTTGCGGCTAGAAAAAATGCCTTAGCAAAGGTTTCTGCCCTCGCGGTGCATCTCCGGAACGTTCGCGGAGATAGCTTGGTGCGGGCGAGCAGTATCGTAAGGCTCGACTCTGACCTTTTGAATAAGAAGGCCGAGTTCGTGGATGTCTGAGCTGAAGCTGAAGAGATTCGAGCTAAGGCTGATAAAAAAGTGACTGTCTACTTGAAAGACGCTGCTGATGCCCGAGCCGAGTTGAGAGGGGCTTCTGATCGAGAAAGAAAGAGGAGAGACTATGCCCGATGCAGATCCCGAAGGGAAACCCTCGAGGAGATCCACGCTAGGGGCTTCGATCTCTCGGAAGAGATAGAGTAGGCTAGGGCGGTTGAATACGACGCCAAATTCCTCGTGTCTGTGTCCGAGGACAATGAAGAAGAGGCCGATAGAGCCACAGTCTCCGGGGGAAAGTAGACTAGACTTTCTTTTTCTGCTTTGCGTAAGGCTCTCTGTGGGAGCATTTATCAATGTATATTTGTAATACATATATATGAAAAATCTTTCGATTTTTTTCAATCTGCTTGTGTTCACCTTTCTTGTCTTCCAAATCGCCCCTGAGGCTGGTTAGGATGGCTCGTAGGCTCTTATGCCTTCGCTCTTATGCGCTTTTAGGTTGGCCCGTTGGCTTCTATGTATTGGCCCTTTAGCGCTTTTAATTTAACCGCTTAGGGCTCAGTCATAGAATCGGGATACGACTCGAACTCATCGACCCTTTGGTTTTTGAATCGGCCCTAAGGCTATTAGGTTGGCGCGTTGGCCCATATATGTTTTCCCTTAGGCATTTTTAAGCTGGCGTCAAGGCTTTTACGCGTTGGGTCGATACAACCTTTAGTGTGGATATATTTTTCCCTTGTTAAATACTTTTTTGAAGCTTTTTTGTTCGTCCGACTCTTCGGCGGCCTGATAAGAGCCTCGATTACGAGTCATTATGTGACGTTAAATGAGCTCCTCGGAAGGTTTTTCCCTATGGCTGAACTCTTTCAAAGCCTTTTCATTATTTGGAGCTGACATGAATATGATCGAAGCTCTTTTTGCTTATACCGAGGGTAGCCTAATTTAACCGGTTCTTCCAAAGTAACTTCGAAGGATTAGATTTTACGGCGACGACCGGGAGTCCGCGAGTCGCGTTAGTTTGGCCATAGCCTTGTGACCGTAGTCATTGTGTTTGGCTGGTGCCTTTTATTCCCCGAGTGAGATATCCTCGGTATCTATATTGAGGGTATGCATTTTTAGGGGTCTTACACGTTCGGATATATAGCCTTGGCTTTAAACTCGGGATTGTGCCTTTTACAAGGTCATGTAATTTGGACATGCTTTACTTGAGGTCTTACAATTTTGATCATTCCCGTAGGACTTACAAATTTTATCATGCCCGTAGGACTTACATATTTGGTGTCGTCATATGGGGGGTTCTCGGGCTCGAGGTTCCCCGCTTGGGGTCCTATGACCTCGAGCTTTGATACCTCGATGGGGTAGCAGTCGACGACAGTCCCCGAGACATCGAATGTCTGTTTTTTCCCTGTGACCTTTCCTTGTGATGATAACAATTTCTTCGGCTCGCAAAGTATTTTGATGGAAAAAAGGAACTTCCTTGATTAATTGGCACAAGCATATATATTTTTTCTCCGTCAAGGGTTTGATTACTCTATGCGGACATGGTTCATTTGACCGTTTAGCCCGATACATCATTTTCCTATTGAAACCCTTTTTGGCTTATCTTGATTTATCCGAGGGAGTGACCTCCCGTGGGGATGGCCCCCTAATATTCGAGGTTTATTGGAGAGAATCCTTGAATACTTATTTGAGTTCTCCTAAGGTAGCATATAGATGTTCCCTCGTTAAAAACCTTGCCGGTAAAACCCTTTCTAGGATAAAATCCGATCGAAGGAAAAGAGTGAAAAACATGCTTTAAAACCTAAGGTCTTCCAGCTGGAAGGTGCTTTTGGTTCCTTTTATCGGACACCTGCATGTAGGTCATTGTGAAATACAAATAAAAAGGGAGACAATTATACTTTAACGGCGGTGGTGTTCGAGCCTCGATGCGTTTCAACTGTTTGTTCTGAGGACGCGGTACAGTCTTTTACTTATTAGCTCGTGTGCAGCTGATGATGTAGCTTGTGACTGCTACTTTGCTGTTTGCTTATCCTTTGGCTCCTTCAATGTAGAAGGTGTCGATATTGGTACTACATCGTATACCGCAAAAATATCCCTTGTTGCATGTTGCTCTATGTATACTGTTATTATTCCCTCCTTTGTTGGGAATTTCATCATTTGTTGGAGGGTCGATGGTACTGCTCTCATGCAGCGGATCCACGGCCTCCCGAGCAAGGCATTATACCTAATGTCTCCGTCGATGACGTGAAACTTGGCATTTTGGGTTATGCCGGCTATGCTAACTGGTAGGGTGATCTCTATTTTCGATGTCTTGCTCTCCATATTGAATACGTTGAGAACTCTAGAGGCGGGCATGACCTGGTCGAGCAGCCCGAGTTGCTCCATCACCCTCGACCTAATTATGTCGACCGAGCTACCTGGATCCACAAGTACAATAATTTGAAACATATTCACACTGAAAGAAGTTACCAGTGCATCGTTGTGAGGCTGAGACAGGGTCTCGAGGTCCTCGTCGCTGAATGTAAGAGCGTCCTCGGGTATGTAACCTTGGGTTCGCTTCTCTCTGGTGATGGATATTTTTGTTCGTTTGATAATGGGCTTTTGTGGGATGTCGATTCCTCCCATGATCATGTGGATGACGTGTTGTGGTTCTTCTGTTTCTTTTTTTCTGTTCGCCTCTCTTTCCCACAATTGATGTTTAGCTCGATCGCTGAGGAACTCTTGAAGGTGCCCTTTGTTGATTAGTCGGGCCACTTCCTCCCAGAGCTGTCTGCAATCTTCAGTCCTATGACCGTGCGAGCCATGAACTCGCATATCAGGTTATGATTTCTTTGCGATGGATCTGATAGTATGGGTTTTGGCTATCTGGTGTCCTTGATTTTAGCTATGGCCGACACGATGTCTGAAACATCAACATTGAAGTTGTATTCTAATAGCCGGGGTGCCTCTATCGGTCCTGCGTGTCTGCCAAAACTGACTCTTCTCATGAGTCCCCAAGGATTCTGACCTCGATCTGCCCTTCGTTCGTTCCGAGGTATGTTGCGTCTCGGGGCGTTCCTTCGATCTTCAGTGTATGGCTGGTACATTTCCTTGTGTGGCCTTGGTTCCTTTGCCAAGAGCCTGCTAGGATATACCGAGCCCGAGGGGGCTCCTAGTTAGTCATCTTCGACCCTAATATTTGACTGGTATCAGTTATGGACATCCGCCCAAGTGACGGCGGGGTATTCTACCAAATGCTGCTTCAGTTGCTTCGAAGCTATTGAATTTCGTTCATTCAAGCCTTGGGTGAAGGCCTGTACTTCCCAGTCATCGGAGACTGATGGTAACTCCATTCTCTCCATTTGAAAGCAAGATACAAATTCCCGCAGTATCTCGTTCTCTCTCTGTTTGATTTGAAAACGTCGGATTTCCTTGTAGCAACTTTGATAGCACCGGCATGTGCATTGATAAAGGAATCTGCCACCATGGCAAACGAATCTATTGAATTCGGGGTTAGGTTGTGATACCACATCATAATCATTTTTGATAATGTCTCTCAAAATTTTTTCAATAGGACGGATTCAATCTCGTCCTCCTTCAAGTCGTTCCCCTTTACGGAACAAGTGTAGGAAGTGATGTGCTCGTTGGGGTCCGAGGTCCCGTTGTATTTCACGAGATCGAGCATTCTGAATTTTTACGGGATGGGCTTCGGGGCCACACTTGATGGGAATGGCCTTTGCACGATCTTCTTTAAATCTACACCCTTTAGAACAGGGGGTGTGCCTGGGATCTGGTCGATCCTCATGTTGTAGGTTTCCACCTTTTTGTCGTTGGCTTCTATTTTCTTTTTGCTTGATTCAATTCTCCTCGTGAGGTCTTCGAGCATTTTCATAATAGCGGGGTCGGTTGCTGACCTGTTGTTGCTTGACTTCTCCGGCGCCGGTTCGATTCAAGGATCCGTTCCCGGTGCTACTGTACTTGGAGTTTTTTGATGGCTTTGCAGCTAAGCAATCGCCAACTGTTGTGCCTGCAACATTTCAAAAATAACGTGAAGGTTACCTTCTCTTTCTTCTCGAGCTGGAGTCTTTTGAACCTCCTATTCTTTTTCCTGGCGTATATCCCCGTCAGTGAGGGAACTAATATCGATATGTTGGGCGTTGTGTGAGCCTACATCCATTGGGTTTGGGTTTGGTGCATCTTCAGGGTTTCGTTGTGGTACACCAGCGCCTGAAACAACTACATTATTCTCTCCATGGTCCTCAACACCATTGTTTTCGCGTGCATTTACTGAGTTAGACATTTTGACATGAAATCAAAGATTCTTGGACAAGAAAAAGTGTGAAGAATAACTTGCATTTTTCAGTGAACCAACACTAAAACAATCACTCCCCACGATGGGCGCCAAACTGTTTACCTTGAAAATGGTAATTACAATTAAATTTGATTATGTGGTTCTAAAAATATGTGATTTATCTTAATGCTAGTTTTTAATCAAAAGGTGATAAGTGTGAGTTAAAGAAACGAGATAAAAGCGATGTAAAATCGAAATAGGAAAACCAGACTGCCTCAAGTCGGAGGTTCCAAGCTGGCCGAGATTGATCCTCGGGGTCGAGGCTCGACGCTTAATAGCGAAGGGTCGATGAAGCTATAACAGTTTTATGGGCCTCGAGGGAGGCTATTTATGATCAATGTGAGTAATAAATGAAGAGCAATCAATGAAATACAATAAGTGTGAGTAATAAATCAGTAAAGGGACGATAGAGAATGTTTAAGTTAGAGAGCAAAGAATGTTCTTGTTCCTTGTATTGAATATCATGTGTGCAAAAAATGATAAGGGTCCCCTTTATATAGGAGGGGGAATCCCAACATAGTACATTAGCATTTATTACAAAGGTAGGTAGCTGGTACATCTATTTAATGTCACGATACGAAATTTACTATTCTTGCAGACCTGGTAAACTTTAAGCCATGTGCTTTTCGAGGGTTTCCCGCTCGTCTATGACTGCTACTGATTTGTGGTGCTCCGAGGTCAAGCATAGGAGACCCTCGGGATCGAATCTTTGAGCCGTGCTTCGAACCTTCCGAGGACAGGTAGTTGAAACCATAAAAATCACAAAATCGGTCTCTCCGATTTTGGCCGTATACAATAAGTTGGCTATTTCCTCATGTTCTGAACTATCTTCATCACTCCAGCTTCCGAATGATTTGTTCTTGTTGAATCCTCTGGAGACTTTTCTTTTAAGCTCAGGACATTCAGCTTGAACATGTCCAAATCTTCTGCATTCATAACATTTTCCATCATTTTTGTCTTGTTCACCATATTGCCTCGTTCGAGTGGATGGAAGCCTGCCTTTCTTGGTGTTTCTGTATCTCTCATTAGTCCGTCCATGTTTCTTGAGACTAAAGCAATTTCTTCTTTAAGAGCTTCAGGATCATCATCATTGTCACTTTCTGTTCTATCAGTTGTAGCTTTGAAAGCGATAGTCTTCTTCTTCTCTTCCTGAGTAGTTTTCCTGAGGTGAGTCTTTTCAAAGGCTATGAATTCTCCTCGAAGTTCATCATATGAAATTTTGTTCAGACCTTGAGATTCAAGTGTGACGACCTTTTTCTGCCAAGTGACAGGTAGACTTCTCAAAATTTTCCTAACTTGATCACCACTGGAGTATGGCTTGCCAAATGCTTTTAGATTGCATATAATTTTTCTGAATCTAGCAAACATTTCTTCAATGGATTCTCCTTCCTTTATCTGAAAGAGTTTGTAGTCTTGAACCAGCATATTGATATGAGTTTCTTTCACCTTGCTCGTTCCTTCATAACTAATTTTGAGTTTATCCCACATTTCCTTGGCTGTGTCACAACTGGAGATCTTCTCATATTCTTCACCACTTATATCATTGTAACGCCGATTTCTTGCTTTTGCATTAACTTGCAAAACTGCCATTTGTTCTTCAGTGTATGCATCAATATCTTCAGGATCAGTGAGGGGTTGAGCAGCAACATGTAGTGGGTAGTTTCACTTTTTGACGACTCTCCATACCTTGAGATTTTGCGTAAATTTCCATACGCACTTTCCAGTGAGAGAAGTGTTGACCGTTGAAGTATGGTGGCCTCACTTGATATTCCTTCCTGGAAAAGTGCTCCAACAATGATTTGGTTTTCCATGATCTTTTCTCACAAGCTATTAAGCAAAGTAAAGAAAATGTGAGCAAATCTTTGATACCAATTGAAAGTGCAAAAGGGAGGGTGGGGTGAATTGACTATTTTTAATTTTATTCCTTAGCATTTGACTGGTTTTTCAATTAGTCGACTAGTTATGACAGAGAGATAATAATGCAACAGAATATAAAAGCAGTAATAAATATGTAGTAATTAAAGACACCTAAATTTTATACCGGTTCGTATTCAATGTGAATCCCAGTCCAGTCCCCTTGGGTTGCAAGGGTGTTCTCTTTTAGTGAATGATGTTCTCGAGTATACAATGTTGGTGTGGTTTACACCAATGGCTAACTTTCAGTGACACTCGTTTCTCTTTGATACAGTGCCTCACCAGTGGTTTTCTCTCTTTCTTCTCTAACTTATAACACAACAGATCTTAAAGGAGCTACAATGTTTGTAACAAAGAGAGGGTAGTTGGTTCAATCAAAGTATATTTTCTAAGGTACACGAATGGGTTTAGATACTGTAGAGAAAGCTTGATTGCTGAAGAGATGTTTCCAACTCAAGAGATTTCATCCTTTGAAAGAAATTGATTCCTTCCAAGAACAAAGATATTTCGCAACTGCTAGGGCTGAGTATGGCGCGCTGGAGACTTCCTTTGATGGCGCCGAAATCCTCCTAGAACCTGCCTAAAATCCTCGTAGAATCTTGGTCTTTCCAGATTTAGCCGCATGATTGATTTACTTCCAGATGCTTGATATCTTTGATTGATTGATCCCTTCAATCTAGCCTCAATCTATTCCGTCGATCAACGATCATATTTGATTCAATCTATTCCGTCAATCTTCAGTAATTTCTTCAATCTTGGATGCATTCAGTGATCTTGTCCCTATAATCTCGAGAGGTAACTACATACAATAGATTTATTATTTGCATCATTAAAATCAGTTCTAACAAAAGCACCTAAATGTAAGGTAAGTAATGCACTAAAAATATATTATTATAGCCAAACATCACTACCCCACACTTAAATGTTGCTCGTCCTCGAGTCAACTAACAATTTACACTATCCTTGAGCACTTTGTTTTTACAAAATTGAGGCACACTACACCAATGACCATGGTTGAAAGACACAATTAAACTCTAGCATATGCAACCACATACACTTTCCTTTTTCTTATGCTAAACTTCAAAAATATTCAAAATAAAGACAACATGCTCATAGCAATCCTAGCTTCAAAAACCGACTCACAAGTCACAATACACTCATGGCTTGAACACCTAATATCATAGAGAGAAGTCTAATAACGTCACCTATGCCTTGCAAAATCATGTGCCCTCACAACACGAACAAATGAGTAGGTTGAATCCACACATTCAAATCAAATGTTCAAATATATTTTAAGGACTCTGATAAATCAAAGAAATTCCTCACTTTCACAAAGAAGTTACATGCATGCACAAAGTACCATAGGCTTTCCCATTATGTAAACCTCCACAAATGTAGGCTTGCTCAATCTAAAATCAGTTAGGACTTTTTCTTTGTTGTAACATGGGCGAAGGGAATGGTAAGGTATATTTTGGATTAGTGGTTCATCCTCCCAAGCACCTTAACACATCACATAATAACTTTAAGCGCAAATTCTTCAATCCGCTTCAGTTTCACAAACAAGATCACACCCCAAAAGTATCCCTCTTTCTTTATGTGATGACCCAAAAGGGGTCATCTTATGTAAATCTAATTTTGACTGTGTTGCGAAGCCCTGAAAGCCTCCGTTAATCTCACTTCGATGTGCGTGCGCAGCCCGGGTGCGTACCCGGGAAGCCTTTATGTGAAAATTTGATTAAGAGTTGAATTTATGATAATTAATTGAATAAAGTTGACTTTGGTCAATATTTTTGGTAAACAGGCCCGGATCCATGATCTGACGGTCCCGGAAGGTCCGTAGGAGAATATGGGACTTGGGCGTATGCCCGGAATCGAATTCCGATGACCCAATTTTGAGAAATAAATTTTTAAAGAAAATTATTTTATGAAAATATTAAAGGCTTACGAAAATGAACCTTGATGTGAAACTTGTGCTGCCGGGCCCATATTATGATTTCGGAGCCCGAAACAGGTTCAATATGTTTTATTTAAGTTATCTGTGAAATTTGGTAAGAAACGGACCTGATTAGATGGGTTTCAGATCAAAATGAGAAAATTGGAGTTAATGAAGTTTCGAGGATTTTCATAGGATTTGAAATTTGGCTTGAACTGTGATTTTTTGTTCCCGAGGTCCGAATGAAATTTCGAGACCGGGGACAGTTCCGTCATGTCATTCATGACTTGTCTGCAAAATTTGAAATCATTCTGAGTAGTATAGACCGGTACGGTGCATTGAAGTGAATTCTAGAATTTCAAGTTCTTAAGTTTTGATTCAATTTGGTTTTGGGGTTGAATTCTGTGTTTCGTTGTTGTTTTTCAGGTTCCAAGAGTTCGAGCGAGTCCGTATAAGGAATACAGACTTGCCGGTGCTTTTGGACGGGGTCCCGAGGGGCTCGAGTGAGTTTTGGACCCCCCGAGAGCTACGTTAGAAAACCAGAAATTTTTGTTATCTGGTTTCCTTCTCTGCGATCGCAGAAGGTGGGTTGCGATCGGGGAGAAGGATTTTGCTGGGCTGTTGATTGTCCTTTGCAATCGCAGCCTCCCCTTCGCGATCGCAGAGGTCTGGGTTCCACGCCTTTGCGATCGCAGCCTGTTATTACGATCGCATTGAGTCGCATATGGGCCGGGTGAGTTTGTTCTTTGCGATCGCAGGACCTCTTCCGCGATCGCAGAGGTATGGCGAGTTTTTCTTCGCGATCGCATGCCCCTTGTCGTGATCGCAGTTAAGGAACCCCGTTATTAAATACGGGACTTAGCATATTTCCTCCATTTTCATCTTCCTCCTCAAGTTTTTAGAGAGCTCTTCAAGGAACCTTCCACCACTGTTATTGAGGTAAGTAAATTCCATAGTTTTACTAGTTTCAAACATTAATTCCTAGTTAAATTCCCTATTAAATTATCTAAAATCATAGAATTAGGTAGTAATTTTAGGATTCTTGAGGATTTTGTGATTTTCCATTTTAGGCCATGAATTCAAGTAGAAATCACACCTTAATGATCCTTAGGCTATGGGTGAGTGATCCCTTCGAGAATTTTTGGAATTTGATCATGAGGGACCGGGGTTGGAATTTGGGAATTCTTCAAGAATAGCGATTTCATTGAATAACTAGAATAACTTCCCGCTTTGTTCATGCATTGATATTATTGTATACCTTTTGGCTAGTTGCGAGTCGTCGGGTGTAGAGTTCGGAGTTTCGGGCGCAATTGTGGTCCGAGGGGTAGATTCGACACGAGGTGAGTCTCCTTTCTAACCTTGTAAGAGGGAATTGTCCCCATAGGTGATGTATATGCTATGTGTAAATTGTTTGGGGGCTACGTACGCGCCAAGTGACGAGAGTCCGTACGTAGCGGCTATTATTGTTATGTCCGGGTAGTTAGGCCCACATCATGCCTTATATGCTTCCTCGTAATGCCTTATATGCCTTATATGCTTCCTCGTAATGATTTATATGATTCATTTTGACGCCATATGTATTATGAGATTATGTTTTGCGTAGTATTATTTCCCCTAAGGGCTTTATGGAGAAATTGTTGAATGGAACAGAATAGTTATGAAAAGAAATTGAAATGAATATGGGAGCGGGCCGTACGCCACGACAGTGTTGAAAAGAAATTGAAATGAATATGGGATCGGGCCGTACGCCACGGCAGTGTTGAAACGAAATTGAAATGAATATGGGATCGGGCCGTACGCCACGACAGTGTTGAAAATAAATTGTAATGAATATGGGATCGGGTCGTACGCCACGGAAGTGTTGAAAAGAAATTGAAATAAATATGGGATTAGGCCGTACGCCACGGCAGTGTTGAAAAGAAATTGAAGTGAACATGGGATCGGATCGTACGCCACGACGAGTGTAGAAAGTACCTTATGGGAGCGGGCCGTTCGCCACGGCGGATCTAAGAATTTGTGGTTATTGTTTCGTTCGGTGGTTTTACCCTTGAAAGTGCTTTATTGTTTAGTTCAGCAATTGTTTGGATTTCTGCTCTTGATATATATACTTGTTTCTTATCTCCCTGACATGCATATTATATTTTATTATACTCTACNTCTTTTCTGTACTTGAGTGTACAGGTCCGGAGGCTGGTACTTCTGATTATCAGGCCAGTGCTAGATATTGATAGCGTGGTCATACTTCACGTTGAGCTGCTTTCCCGACGACTTCCTAGCAGCACCCTGGAGTTCTTTTGTCATATTCTCTGTCTATTTCTCTCAGACTGAGACTCTGTATATGTTGTAGCCATTGTATATTCAGTAGTTGCCCATGACACTCGTGACACTAGTTCCTGGCACACACGCGTAATGTATGTATATTTTGGGTTTTGGGTTGTATAGCTATGTATATGTTTTATTTCGGCCTTGTATTTACTATGATTTTTCCTGCAGCTCAACGCTAGTATCATGTTAGTCGTTTTTAACTGGTAACTGTTGACTTGTTTGATTAGAAGGGAAGGGTAACACTTAGTGTAATTTGTGTTGGCTTGCCTAACCCCGTCTTTGGCGCCATCACGACCCGTATTAGGATTTTGGGTTGTGACAACGTGGTATCAAAGCACTAGGTTCACGTAAGTCTCACGAGTCACGGGCAGGCCCAATAGAGTCTTGCAGATCGGTACAGAGACGTCTGTACTTATCTTCAGGAGGCTATGGGGTGTTAGGAAACTTCCCTTTATTCATATCATGTCGTGCAATCTATGATGTACTCAAACTTATTCTTCTATTCTCTCACAGATGGTGAGGACGCGTGCATCCAATGTTCCTGGTCCGGGAAAGGCCGCTGCTCCGGCTGCCCAAGGTTGGGGTAGAGGCAGGGGTAGAGCACCTGCTTGAGGCATGGGACGAGGACGTCCCAAAGTCACACAACTGGAACCACTAGAGGACCCAATTATGGAGGAGCAGGATGAGGTGCCTCCGGTAGCACCTGCTCCAGTGGATTTCATGACGGGGCCAGGCTTCCAGGAGGTCATGGGACGTATGCTGAGATTCATGGACACTAGGTCTCAGGCTGGTTTATTTTCAGCCGACCCTGCTACTTCTCAGGTGGGAGGGGGAGTCCATACTCCTACCGCTCAAGCCACAGGTCAGGCAGCAGCAGCACGTCATACCCCGGGCACACCGCCCGTGGGAGGGGTTCAGCCCATAGTAGCTGCCCTAGAGCCTAGGCCAGTTGCAGGGGGTGACCAGCAGAAGATGTTGGATAGATGGACCCGACTTCGCCCTCCAGTCTTCGGGGGTGAGCGGGGAGAGGATGCTCAAGATTTTATTGGTAGGTGCAGGGACAGACTGCACAACATGAGGATTTTGGAGTCCCATGGAGTGGATTTAACCACATTTCAGTTAGAAGGTAGAGCTCGCAACTGGTGGCAGTCATATATTCTCAGCAGACCAACAGATTCTCCTCTTGTCACTTGGGATCAGTTCACTCAGCTATTTCTAGAAAGATACATTCCACCTTCTGAGAGGGAGGAGCTACGGGGTCAGTTTGAGCAACTAGAGCAGGGGCAGATGTCAGTGACTAATTATGAGGTTATATTTTTCGAGTTGTCTCGCCATGCCCTTATGATATTGCCTACTGATGCCGAGAGGGTGCGGCGCTTTGTGGCAGGCTTGCATCTAGGTATTAGGGCCTCTATGGCCAGAGAGGTAGATATGGGTACCCCATACCAGCTTGTAGTCGAGATAGCTTGACGGATTGAGGGTTACCGTATGAGGAGCAGGGAGCAGGGTCAGCCAGGTCAGTAGGGTCAGCAGGACAAGAGGGCCAGGTTCACAGGTGACTTTAGGGGTGCTCCAGCTAGGGCTAGAGGTCAGTTCGGAGGCGGCCAGCTCAGTAGGCCTTCATATTCAGCACCTCCATTACCTCACAGGGGTATTTCAGCGAGGCCTCAGTTCGGCGCTATGCCAGAGCGTTCCTATCGTTCCCCAGCCACCCAGGGTCACCCAGCAGTTATTCCAGTCATCAGAGATCCTCTAGTTCCTATTTTAGTGCCTTAATAGAGGGTTCACATCGCCCTCCGGCTATTCATGGTTCTTCCTCTTTCGGGAAACGGGCTGTAGCACCAAAATGTTGTTTTCGAGTGTGGGGAGCCGGGTCATACGTGGAGGTATTGTCCCAGGTATCGGGCAAGGCAGTGCAGCAGAGTTATCAGCCTAGGAGTTCAGCACCAGCGGTCCGACCATCTCGAGGTGGAGGGCAGGTCGGCAGGGGTCGTCCTAGAGGGGGAGGCCGGCCAGGAGGAGGTCAGTTAGTTCCTGTTCACTCTGGGGGAGTTCAATCTTCAGGAGCCTCAGCCAGATTTTATGCCATTCCGGCCAGATCAGATGCAGTGGCCTCAGACGCCGTAATCCCAGGTATTATCTTAGTATGTGGTAGGGAGGCTTCGGTACTATTTGATCCAGGATCCACGTATTCATATGTTTCGGTACTATTTTTTCATTTTCTGGATACCCCTTGTGAGTCCTTGGGTTCTCCTATATATGTGTCCACTATTGTGGGTGATTCTGTGGTGGTAGACCGAGTCTACCGGTCTTGTATGGTCATTTTATGCGATTTCGACACCAGAGCAGATCTTTTAGATTGCCATGCCAAGATAATCACTTTATCCATGCATGAGTCGCCTAGATTAGAATGGAGAGGTTCTTCCGTTAGTGCCTCCAGCCGGGTCATTTCCTTCATAAAGGCTCGACATATGGTCGAGAAGGGTTGTTTGGCTTACCTTGCTTATGTGCGGGACACCACCGCCGAGTCTCCTACCATTGATTCAGTGCCTGTTGTTCGAGAGTTTCCAGATGTGTTTTCTTCAGATCTTCCAGGCATGCCTCTAGATTGAGATATTGACTTCTGTATTGATTTGGCTCCATATACTCAGCCTATCTCCATTCCCCCTTATCGTATGGCTCCTAAAGAGCTAAAGGAGTTGAAGGAGCAGCTTGAGGAGTTGTTGGCCAAGGGGTTCATCAGGCCGAGTGTGTCGCCGTGGGGTGCTCCAGTCTTATTTGTGAAGAAGAAGGATGGGTCTATGCGGATGTGCGTTGACTATCGCGAGCTAAATAAAGTGACCATCAAGAATAAGTATCCTCTGCCGCGCATCGATGATTTGTTTGATCAGCTACAGGGTGCTCGAGTGTTTTCCAAGGTTGACTTGAGATCGGGTTATCATCAGCTGAGGATTCGGGCTTCAAATGTTCCGAAGACTGCATTTCGTACCAGATATGGCCATTATGAGTTCCTGGTGATGTCCTTTGGTTTAACTAATGCCCCATCAACATTCATGGACTTGATAAATAGGATATTCAGGACGTATATAGATTCCTTCGTCATCGTCTTCATTGATGACATATTGATCTACTCACGGAGCCTGGGAGAGCACGAGCAGCATTTGAGAGTTGTGCTTCAGACCCTGCGAGAACAGAAGCTATATGCTAAGTTCTCCAAGTGTGAGTTTTGGTTAGAGTTTGTGGCATTTCTGGGCATGTGGTGTCCGGTGAGGGTATCAAGGTTGATCTGCAGAAGATTGAGGCAGTTCAGAGTTGGCCACGTCCTACTTCAGCTTCAGAGATCAGGAGTTTTCTGGGTTTAGCAGGTTACTACCGTCAGTTCGTTTAGGGATTCTCTTCTATGGCCGATCCATTGACTAGATTGACCCAGAAGAATTCTCCATTTCTGTGGTCCGACGAGTGTGAGGTTAGCTTTCAGAAGCTCAAGTCAGCTTTGACCTCAGCACCAATTCTTTCATTGCCTTCCGGTTCTGGGACATATACTGTGTATTGCGATGCTTCACGCGTTGGGTTGGGGTGTGTGCTGATACAGGATGGCAGGGTTATTGCTTATGCTTCACGACAGCTGAAGGTTCATGAAAATAATTACCATGTGCACAATTTGGAGTGTGCGGCGATTGTTCATGCTTTGAAGATATGGCAGCATTATCTATATGGTGTATCTTGTGAGGTCTATACTGACCACCACAATCTGCAGTACTCGCTTAAGCAGAGGGACCTTAACTTGAGGCAGCGGAGATAGCTTGAGTTGTTAAAAGATTATGATCTCACTATTTTGTATCACCTGGGCAAGGCAAATGTAGTAGCAGATGATTTGAGCAGGAGGGCAGCGAGTATGGGTAGCTTGTCCTACATTGCAGCTGAGGAGAGACCTTTAGCCTTGGACATTCAGTCCTTGGCCAATCGCCTTGTGAGGTTGGATCTTTCGGAGCCTCGTCGAGTTCATGTAGTTGGTCAATCTTCATTGTTGGGAGAGATTAAGGCTCGACAGTTTGATGATCCATGCCTTTTTGAGCTTCGAGATACAGTGGTCCAGGGCAGGGCCAAGGAGGTTACTTTAGGCGAGGATGGTTTCTTGAGGCTCCAGGGCCGTTTATGTGTTCCTAATATTGATGGCTTGAGGAAGAGAATTTTAGAAGAGGCCCACGGTTCTCGGTATTCTGTTCATCCGAGTCTGACGAAGATGTACCGTGATTTGAAGCAGCACTACTGGTGGAGGCGGATGAAGAAAGATATAGTGCAGTATGTGGCTAGGTGTCTCAATTGTCAGCAGGTCAAGTACGAGCACTAGAGGTCAGGAGGCATGTTTCAGCAAATGCCCATTCCTGAGTTGAAATGGGAGCGCATCACCATGGACTTTGTGGTTGGGTTGCCTCGGAGTTTATGGAAGGTTGATGCGGTTTGGGTCATTGTAGATAGACTGACCAAATCGGCGCATTTCATTCTTGTGGCTACTACTTGTACTACAGAGAGGCTGGCCCAGATTTATGTTCGGGAGATAGTCTGGTTGCACGGTGTACCGGTGTCCATTATATGAGATCGAGGTACTCAGTTCATCTCGCACTTCTGGAGAGCATTGCATAGTGAGATGGGCACTCAGATAGATCTCAGCTCAGCATTTCACCCTCAGACTGATGGTCAGTTGGAGCGTATAGTTCAGATTTTGGAGGATATGCTCAGGGCTCGTGTGATTGATTTTGGCGGTCAATGGGACCAGTTCTTGCCTTTGGCAGAGTTTGCATACAATAACAGTTATCAATCCAGCATCGAGATGGATCCATTCGAGGCTTTATATGGTCGACGATGTCGTTCTCCGATTGGGTGGTTTGAGCCTTGCGAGGCCAAGCTATATGGTACAGATCTGGTGAGAGATGCCTTGGAAAAGGTGAAGACTTATTCAGGAAAGGCTCCGTACAGCACAGTCTAGGCAGAAGAGCTACGCGGATGGCATTTATGGAGGGAGATAAGGTTATGTTGAAGATTTCGCCGATAAAAGGTGTTATGAGATTCGAGAAGAAGGGCAAGTTGAGCCCCAGGTTTATAGGTCCGTTCGAGGTGTTGTGGCGAGTCGGGGAGGTTTCTTATGAGCTCTCTTTACCTCCCGCCTTGTCGATAGTTCATCCGATATTTCATGTATCCATGCTCCGGAGATATCATGCCGATTTCTCTCACGGCAGCACTATTCAGTTAGATGAGAAGTTGGGCTTCGATGAGGAGCCAGTTGCTATTATTGACAAACAGAACCGCCAGTTGAGGGCTAAGAGAATTTCTGCCGTAAAGGTCCAGTGGAGGGGCCAACCAGTCGGTGAGGCGACTTGGGAGTCCGAGGAGGACATGCAGAGAAGGTATCCACAGGTATTCGGCACTTCAGGTACGATTCTACGTCCGTTCGAGGACGAACGTTTAATTTAGAGGGGGAGATTGTGATGACCCAAAAGGGGTCATCTTATGTAAATCTAATTTTGACTGTGTTGCGAGGCCCCAAAAGCCTCGGTTAATCTCACCTCGATGTGCGTGCACAGCCCGGGCGCGTAACCGGGAAGCCTTTATGTGAAAACTTGATTAAGAGTTGAATTTATGATAATTAACTGAATAAAGTTGACTTTGGTCAACATTTTTGGTAAACAGACCCAGATCCGTGATCTGACGGTCCCGAAAGGTCCGTAGGAAAATATGGGACTTGGGCGTATGTCACGACCCAAAACCTATGGGTTGTGATGGGGCCGGACACCACTATCAGGCAAGCCAACCCCTTAATCAGTTGAAATACCTTCCTGTTTAACAATTTCGAAATTGTTGCCTTTATTGCATTTCATAATTAAATAAACAAATTGTTGAAAATTAAACACGACAGGGAATCCATTTAATTCAATAAAACAAGACTCAACACATCCCCAGAACCCGGTGACACAAGTACATGAACAATTTCTAAGAATTTATACAATTACACAACTCTTGTCCGAGAATAAATGGGACAAATGCAATAAAATACAAGTAAAGATATAGAAGGAAGGAGACTCTGTCAACTGCGGAACGCCTCCGGATGAATGCAACCCGAGTAAGTCTCCGAATCATTTTCCGAACTATGAAGGTACCTGTGCAACAAAATGCAAAGAAAGTGTAGCATGAGTACATATACATATATGTACCCAGTGAGTATCCCGTCTAAACTCGAAGAAGTAGTGACGAGAGGTCGACTCGATACTCACTAAGGTCCAACAGTAATAAAGTAAGCAGGACGTAAGGAAAACTGTAGGCAAGTAAAACAAATAATCAAGTACATCAATATCCGGCAACAGATAACAATCTCAAATCAAACAAGTTTGGTATCCGCCATGGCGTACGGCCCGCTCCCATATGGTACTCACTCACATCGCTCCGCCGTGGCGTACTGCCCGATCCCACCCAGTAGTCTCAATCTCCGCCGTGGCGGACGGCTCGATCCCACCCTGTAGTCTTCGTCGTGGCGTACGACCCGATCCCATAATATATTCTCTCATCACTCTGCCGTGGCGTACGACCCGATCCTATAATATAATCAATCATCACTCTGCCGTGGCGTACGGCCCGATCCCATAATATAATCAATCATCACTCTGTCGTGGCATACGGCCCGATCCCATCCCGTCATTCTCTTATCACACTTAAATTAATNGGTTACCTAGAGGGATAATTTCCCTCTTACGAGGTTAGAAAGGAGACTCACCTCGACGAAATCACCCCTCGGATCAAGGATCGGATCAAGGATGTGCCCGAATCTCCGAAATCTACTCTCGACGGCTCGCAACTAGCCAAATATAGAATAATCGAATCATTTTAAGTTCAAAGAAGGAGAATTAATAAGGAAATCCCAAAATTAGGTGTTCTTGAAGAAACTTGGAATTCCGACTCCGGGGCCACTTGTTGGGATTTCGAAATTTTTTGAAGGATTAAATTACCCGAAGCCTTACTAATTAAATTATAAAATTTACTTCAAATATTCATGCTCAAATCGTGGCAAAAGATCACATTTTCCAAATTCTAGGTTTCTTAGCAAATTCCCACATTTTCCCCCAATTTTCATATCAAATCTATGTAATAAATCTTCTATTTAACTTGAAAATAAGTAGAAACAACTTACCTTTGATACTTGATGAAATCCCCCTTGAAATGCTCTCCAAAATCATCCAAGCCAAATGAAAGAAATGAAGAAGATGGGCCAAATTCGTGTTTAAAGAATCTGCCCATGCTTTACCGGGTTGTACCTTGCACTTGTGCTGTAGAGATTGTACATCCTATTAAAATATTCCCTTGTAGGACACCTTATCTTAAAACACCCATAACCTCTTGTATAAATATCCAAATAACAAACGGTTTGAAGATTTAAAAACTAGACTCTAAGATCTTTAATTTGATAGGTTGTACACCATATAACCCCTTATATATCCCGAGATAAGAGCTTCTAAAGTCAGCTCCAGGCATTAGAAAATTCTTGCAAAAACTGCTCCACTAGTCTTCTTCAATCGGTCATTACTTTTTGTACCAATCTCCAAATGATAAATAGTTTAATGTTCTGAAAACTAGATGTCAAGATCTACAACTTTCATGTTTTGCAAATTTTCAGATTCCTTATATATTCTTATATATACTCTTCCAAAGTTAGCTCCTCGACGCACAATTTGCTGTCCAAAAATGCACCAGAAAATTTCTGCAATTTTTGATTCCTTCTTTTCCGTCCGAAATTCATTCCGTTAACCTTCCGAAATCCACCCGAGGCCCTCAAAACCTTAACCAATTATACCAACATGTCCCAAAACATGATACGAACTCGCTCGAGGCTCAAATCACATCAAACAACGTCGAAATCATGAATCGCTCTCCAATCCAAATCTTTAAGAACTTAGAATTTCAAACTTCTACATCCGATGCCGAAACCTATCAAATCTTGTCTGATTGACCCCAAATTTTGCACACAAGTCATATTCGACATTACGGACCTGCTCCAACTTTCAGAACTGGAATCCGACCCCAATATCAAAAAGTCAAACTCTCGGTCAAACTTTTCAAAAACCTTCAAATTTCTATCTTTAGCCAAATGACTTCAAAATGACCTCCGGACATCGGAATTCACTTCCGATCGCGCTCCCAACTCCAGAATCACAATACAAAGCTATTCTCATACTCGGAATCCCAAACGGACATCAATATCATTGAAATGCGCTTCAAGCCAAACTTAGGAA
>ML255950.1:8289-22085 GCA_005239495.1 Nicotiana undulata | reverse complement strand
CCCAATTTTCTAATTGATTTCATGAGTTTAAGCCTAGGTTTCTAGTGATTAGTGATGGATAATGGGAGAAAACGAGGTTACGAAGCTTACCCGAGTAGAAACGGAGGAAAATGGACTCAAGGCTCGCTATTGGAGGTTGGGGATGGAGGAGAGGCTGAGTTTTGAAGAATTCCCGTAATGAAGTCTGTTTTGGAGTTAATAAAATAGCTGGGCAAAGATAGCCTATGCGATCG
This sequence comes from Nicotiana undulata, assembly GCA_005239495.1. Taxonomy (NCBI): domain Eukaryota; kingdom Viridiplantae; phylum Streptophyta; class Magnoliopsida; order Solanales; family Solanaceae; genus Nicotiana; species Nicotiana undulata. The sequence continues at coordinate 21,852 of ML255950.1, read as the reverse complement.
CGGAGGCAGGAATGCGATCGCATAGAGGAGTGACTGACAAGCTCTGCAATCGCGGGTCTATGTATGCGATCGCACCGAGTATTTTCCTCCAGCTGCCCTTACCCTCTTAATACACTATGCGATCATGGACAGGGTTATGTGATCGCAGTGAACAACTATCCAACCCCCACCCAGGTACACTGCCCCTCTATGCAATCGCGGATGGGGTGATGCGATCGCATAAAGCAATCTGACCACCCCTCCCCTTATGCGATCGCAGGGCTTCGTGTGCGATCGCACTGAAGCCCGCACCAGACACCAGAAAACTGAGCCTACACCAGATTTTCTAACTTGAAACTATCCCGTTAGCCACCCAAAACTCACCCGAGCCCTCGGGTCTCAAAACCAAAAACACACACGTCTCCCAATACATCCTACGGACTTGTTCAAGCTTTTAAATCATCAAAATATCATCAAGAACATCGAATCAAACCTCACAACTCTTAGAATTTTCTCAAACTTCATAAACTTCAAAATCTCCNTTACACCAGATTTTCTAACTTGAAACCATCCCGTTAGCCACCCAAAACTCACCCGAGCCCTCGGGTCTCAAAACCAAAAACACACACGTCTCCCAATACATCCTACGGACTTGTTCAAGCTTTTAAATCATCAAAATATCATCAAGAACATCGAATCAAACCTCACAACTCTTAGAATTTTCTCAAACTTCATAAACTTCAAAATCTCCCATTTTTAATCCGAATCACGTCGTTTCAAGTCCGTTTCACACCAAATTCCACTGATAAGACAAATAACATATAATAAACCTGTTCCGGGCTTCGGAACCTTAATACGGGCCCGGTAATACGATTTTCACTTAATAATTCATTTTCAAATTCTTTTATTATTTCCAAAAAACAATTTCCTTTAAAAATTCATTTCTCGGGCTTGGGACCTCGGAATTCGATTCCGGGTGTACGCCCAAGTCCAATATTTTCCTACGGACCCTTCGGGACCGTCACATCATGGGTCCGGGTCCGTTTACCAAAAACGTTGACCAAAGTCAACTTTATTCAATTATTCAATTCAAAAATCCCATTTTTATCGAATTTTCTCATGGAAGCTTCCCGGCTACCTGCCCCGAGCTACGCACGTATATCGAGGTGAGATTAACGGAGGCTTTTGGGGCCTCGGAACACAGATTTAGCTGGAATTACTTAGGATGACCTTTTGGGTCATCACACTTGTGATTCATGATTTCAATGATGTTTGATGTGATTTTGAGGCTCGACTAAGTCTGTATGGTATTGTAGTACGTGTTGGTATAATTGGTTGAGGTCATGGGGGCCTCGAGTGGATTCCGGATGGTTAACGGATTGAATTTGGCCTTATAGATGTGCTGAGGCTGCTGTCTTCTGGTGTAATCGCACCTACAAGGTTAGGGCCGCAGAAGCGGCAAAGAGGGTCGTAGGAGCGGCTTAGGCAGAGAAGGATGGGACCACAAATGCCGTCGAGTTTCGCAGAAGCAGGACCGCACCGCGCACATGGAGCGGGGCCGCAAATGCAGAGTTGAGGGGTCTAGAGGAGGACTGAAGAAGCAGTATTGTGGCCGCACCTGCAGAACCGCAAAACCGGTCAAGTGACCGCAGGTGCGAGAGCTTGCTGGGGAGATTGTTCTAAAGAATAAGATTGGTTCTTCTTCTCTCATTTTTTCACTTGGTTGGGGTGATTTTAGAGAGCTTCAATGGGAGATTTTCATCAAGCAACACAAGGTAAGTCATTCCCACTAATTATTAGTTAGATGCATGGTTTGTATGAGGATTTAAACATGGAATAGAAATTTGAGATTTTGAAGAAAAACCTAAAAATTGGTATTTTTGGATTTTGTCCACGAAATTGGGCATGGAATTTTGAATAAATTATATATTTGAGTTCGTGGTGTTATGGGTAAAGTTTATCTTCAAATATTTTCAGAATCCAGGCACGTGGCCCCGAGAGTGATTTCTAGCGATTTCTCAAGCGAAGTTAGGAAGTGTTATAAATTGGATTATAATGAGTATTAGAGTGTAAATTTATGGATTTGCATGTTTATTGACTAGTTTTAGAGCGTTCGACATCGGTTTGAGTTATTGGAAGGGCTTGGGAGCCGGTGATGGAACTTCGAAGCGAGGTAAGTCTCCTTTCTAATCTTGTAAGAGGGAATTAACCCCATAAGTGAAATAATTTAATATGTGCTTCTATTTGTGGGGGATACGTACGCACAAGGTTACGAGAGTCCGTACGTAGCTACTATTACGCTTAAGTCCAGGTAGTCTAGGACCCAAATCATGCTATACTTGCGATATTTGCAACCTTATTGTTAATTTAAATTTCTTAAATCATATTGAACTTGGTAAAGGAATGTTTAAAAGGTTAAACTTCATTTTCTTGTCTGTTAAATAAGAATTGGAATTTTCTTGGATAATTGCTCCTTAATAAATTCTTTATTTGGTTGTTTGAATGCGTTTTTCTTTTGTGGAGCGATCCGAACACCTCGGTAGGTTAAATAGATGCATCTATGATTCGTGTCGTTCGACCCTCGACAGTGCATGATTTATATTTATATGTTGGATCGGGTCGTACGACCTCGGCATGACTTGCACATGATAATTCTTTGGAACTAATAATAATTGACATTTCTTTATTGGCTTGAGATATAAATTGTTAAATGATGAAATGAATTTGGAAATTTTCATTAGTAAAAAGAATTGCTGATTATTTTCGGTTATTGAATTCAACTATGTTATGTAATCCATGCTTAACAGAATATTAGCATTTTATTTTTTGGCCCATAGTAAGTGTCGGATTCGACCCGTCGTCACTACTTTTTGAGGTTAGGCGGGATACTTACTGGGTACGCGTTGATTTACGTACTGATACTACACTTGCTGCACATTTTGTTGTGCATGACATATATATTTAGTGGCCTTGTGGGCGCAGAGGCGTGATTAATGCGGGGACTTAGGTGAACTGCATTCCATATCACGAGCCACAGCCAGCAGAGTCTCCTTCAGAGTATTTATATTTTTTCTTTCCTGTCCAAATTTGTACTCCATACAGATGTTGTATTTTATTTTATTTCCTAGTTGATGCTCATGCACTTGTGATATTGGGTTTTGGGGTGATTATGAGTTATTCAGGATTGAAATTGTTAAACATTACTATTTACTCTGAAATTTCCATCTTCTACTATTTAATCGAAGAAAAACTATGATTTCGAAAGTATCAAAATGAGATCTAAATTAAATATTTAGTGTTGGCTTGCCTGGTAGCGGTGTCCGACGCTATCACGACTGTTAATAAAAAATTGGATAGTCACATTTGGGGCTTCTTATTTTGAGGAATTGATATGAAAAGGATAAAAGGGAAAAATATACCATTTGGCTACTAAGTATAAACAAGAAGGTAAAAAAAAGCTAAATTACTAAAGTTGGGTTTCAAACCCAGGTCAACCAAGTAAGAGAAGTAATTTTGAGCACTCCACTGAACCAGTTGTCCCGTTCGGCTTTTGAATTTGAGGGGGCAAAGTAAATTATATTAAGGTCTCAACTGTATATACAAATACATATAAAATATATTTGCAGCTGAGACTAACCGTTTCTCGTGACCTCCTAACCCCCAACTTGGGGGAGTTGACTCCTTCCATTTTCTATTATCTTCATTTTCCCAAGATCTAACTTGGATAGCACATATACCATTTTAAATTAATGGTTTAGATTTAATTAACTAAAACAAGGAATTAACTATGGTTACAACAATAGATATTTCATATATAATTTTAAGAAATTCTGATATTCCATATATAATTCTCTCCTCTCCCCGACTCCCCCTCTCTCTGCGACAGTACTCTCAACGGTGTTGAAGCCCTACCGGTGCCGACGTCGGCAGCCAAGTAATATTTCCAACCACTCCTCATCTCTAACTCTCTCTCCTCTCTCTTCTATCACTCCCTTCTTTCTCCTCTCCTCTCCAACCCCAACCCTAACAGTAGTGGTCTACACCAGTGACTGTTGTCCCGTCGGTGACCTCTTTTTCGGCGCCTGCAGCCCCCTCCCCTTTCTTGTCCCCCTTTCATGCACGTTTTAGAACCCCTCCCCACCCCCACCCCCTGTCGGCCCCTTCTCCCTTTCTTTTCTTCTTCTTTTTACTTGCATGCAAGCCTATTCGGCCCTTATCCCCTACTATTTTTTTTCTCTTCTTTGCCTCAATTGGGGCTTTACCAGTGGTAGCGTGATAGCCCCCCCTCCCCTTTTCATCCTGGGTGTTCTGTGTGTCTTTCAGGCAACACTCAGTGGCTATTGGAAACGAGCAGGAAGCGTGCGCGCACACACATATAGTAGAAAACCACGACGAGTGCCAGCAAGGGGTAGTGAGAAGTTGGACGTGAGCGCGCCAAGTGCCGCAACATCGTCGTGTACACCAAAATAATTTTCAGGTTCTATTCTCGGGATTTGGTATCTGTTGCTTTCCTGTTTTCTCTTCTTTGTGTTAGTTAAATTGTTGCCTTTTTAGTTCGCAATTAGTATCATACTATTAGCGTGCCTGTAGTTCCAACTTATTTTCTCCTAGTTTGGTATATTTGCCTATTGTGTGTTAGTGATTCTATTAGTCTATCATAGGTGTAGTGGTTGTAGTTCGGGATGGTTGAGTAAGGTCATATTCTCGGGGGGCGAGGGGTGGGGCAGGGGACAGGAGGTGCACGGAAGGCAAGGGAGGTAAGGGGAACAAGGGAGCCTATAGGTTGAGAATTGGGTCATGGAACATAGGTACATTGACGTGTAAGTCTATAGAGTTGGCGAAGATCCTCCGGAAGATGTAGGTCAATATAGAGTGTGTCTAGGAGACTAGGTGGATAGGATCAAAGGCGAGGGATGCAGACCGGTATAAGTTGTGGTACTCTGAAGTCCTGAAGGATAAGAATGGTGTGGGTATTTTGGTGGCTAGGGAACTTAGAGATTCCACAGTAGAGATAGAAGGGTGAATGATAGGTTAATGACTATTAAGTTGGTGGCTGGAGAGTGCACCTTAAATATCGTTAGCGCTTACGCGTCGCAAGTGGGCTTGGATAAGGAGGTTAAAAGGGGATTCTAAAGGGGTTGGATCAGATTGTGTGTAATATTCCACCTAGTGAGAGGTAATTTATTGGAGGGGATTTAAATGGACATATTGGGTCCACTGCGGATGGTTATGGAGAGGTGTATGGAGGCTACGATGTTGGGGATAGGAATGGAGGAGGTACTTTGTTGTTGGATTTTACTAAGTCATTTGAGTTGGCGATTGTGAACTCTAGTTTTCCAAAGAGGAAGGAGCATCTGGTTACATTCCAAAGTACGGTGGTGAAGACTCGGATTGATTATCTTCTCTTCAAGAGGTGTGACAGAGGGCTCTGCAAGGATTGCAAGGTTATCCCAGGTGAGACCCTTGCGATGTAGCATAAGCTCTTGGTGATGGGCGTCGGTATCATAATAAAGAGGAAGAACATGTTTGCACAAGGATGACCGAGGATCAGATGGGGAGCCTTGAGTAAGGATAAAGCTTAGAAGTTGGAAGGGAGGATATCGGCTATGGGAGCCTGGAGGAGTAGTGGGGACGCAAGAGATATGTGGTCGACGACGGTGTACTGTATAAGGGAGGCGCCAAGAGAGGTATTAGGGGTCTCGACGGGTTACTCTAGTAGGCACAAAGGCAGCTGGTGGTAGAATGAAGTGGTCCAAGGTAATGTATAAGTAAAGAAGACGGCGTACCTGAAGTTAGTGGGGAGCACATGCGAGGAGGAGAGGAGAGCGAACAGAGAGATGTATAAGGTAGCTAGGAAGGAGGCGAAGCTGGCAGACATGGAGGCTATTACTATGACTTTTGGTTGTCTGTACGAGGAACTAGGGGTCAAAGGCGGGGAGCAGAAGTTGTTTTGGTTGGCCAAGGCGAGCAAGAGAAAGGCTCAAGATCTGGACCAAGTGAGGTGCATCAAAGACGAGGATGATAGAGTATTGATGGGAGAGGCCCAGAATAAGCACAGATGGCAGACTTACTTTCATAAACTTTTGAATGAAGAATGGGATTGAGATATTGCGATAAGCAAGTTGGGGAATTCCGAGAGTCACCGTGACTTTAGGTACTGTAGGCGCATCAAGGTTAAGTAGTTTGTGGGGGCTATGCGTAAGATGAATAGAGGCAGAGCAACATGCCTAGATGGAATGTCACTAGAATTTGGGAGGTGTGTGGGTAGAGCAGGTTTAGAGTGACTGAATGGGTTATTTAATGTTATTTTCAAAACGGAGAGGAAACCGGATGAGTAGAGGTGGAGTACGGTGGTTTCGTAGTACAAGAACAAAGGTGATATTCAGAGTTGTAACACCTATAGGAGTATCAAATTACTGAGTCATACCATAAAGGTTTGGGAGAGAGTGGTAGAAGTGAGGTTGGAGAGGACAGTGCCTATATCCGACAACCAGTTCGGGTTCAAGCCAAGTTGTTCTACTATGAAAGATATCCATCTTATTAGGAGGTTGGGGGAACAGTACAAGGATAGGAAGAAGGATCTGCACATGGTATTTATTTATCTGGAGAAAGCGTATGACAAGGTTCCTAGAGAGGTTCTTTGGAGATGCCTCGAGGCTAAAGGTGTGTCGAATTCTTACATTAGGGAAATTAAGGACATGTATGATTGAGCTAAGACTCGTCTAGGACACTGGGAGGTGACTCGGAGCATTTTTCGGTTGTTATGGGGTTACACCAAGGACCTGCGCTTATTCTTATTTGCCTTAGTGATGGACCCGCTGACAAGCCATAATCAAGGGGATGTGCCATGGTGTATATTATTCGCTAATGACATAGTTCTGATAGATAAGATACGAGACGGCGTTAACGAGAGGCTGAATGTTTGCAAACAGGCCCTTGAGCCTAAGGGTTTTAAGTTGAGTAGGACTAAGACGGGATACTTAGAGTGCAAGTTCAGCGCCGAGCCGAGGGAAGCAGGCATGGATGTGAGGCTTGAATCACAGGTCATCCCCAAGAGAGGCAGTTTCAAGTACCTTGGGTCGGCTATCCGGCAGATAGGGAGATCGGCGTGGATGGCACACACCGTATAGGGGTGGGTGTGATAAAATGGAGAATAGCATCTTGAGTCCTATGTGATAATAAAGTGCCACTGCTACTCATAGGTATTTTTATAGAGCAGTGGTTAGACCAGCCATGTTATATGGGGCTGAGTGTTGGCCAATTAAGAACTCACATATCTAGAAGATGAAAGTAGCAGAAATAAAGATGTTGAGGTGGATTTACGAGCACACTAGGATGGAAGATTAGGAATGAAGATATTCGGGAGAACGTGGGCGTGGCTCCCATGGATGACAAGATGGGGGAAGCGAGGCTCATATGGTTCGGGAACGTATAAAGGAGAATCCCATATGCCTCGGTAAGGAGGTGCGAGCGGTTGGCTTTGGTGGGTACGAGAAGAGGTAAAGGGTGACTTAAGAAGTATTGGGAGACGTGATTAGGCAGGATATGGCGTGGCTTCATAACTCCGAGGACATGGCGCATGATAGGAAGCCGTGGAGGTCGAGCATTATAGTTTTAGGTTAGGAGGCAGTTGAGCATATTTCTTATTCGTACCAGTGTGAGGCTAGTCTGATAGGATTTTGTTTTAGACTGCTACTGGCCAACGTTGTGTTCACGCTACTCTTCCATTTTTATAGTGCCGAGCCGTATTTACTGGTTATTTGTTTTTCTTTTCATCTATTTTCTCGTTATTATGATGTTATTATTCTATGGTTTTTGTTGATTGTACTGATATATTATCTCTTTTCGTCTTTTTGAGTCGAGCATCTATCGAAAACAGTCTCCCTACTCCCTCGAGGTAGGGGTAAGGTCTGCGTACACACTATCCTCCCTAGACGCCACTTGTGAAATTTTATTGGGTCGTGGTTTTTGTTGTTGTTTGATATTCCGTCCTACCAACTCCATTTCTGACACAAAAATTATCCCCAAAAAAATTTACAACCATGTTAATCCTTTTAAAATTTTAAGTTGCAATCTACCTAGTAAAATTTGGAGGTCTTGTGGAGGTGTTTGGAGGTTAGCGGCGTTCCAGTAGCGTACATTAGAGTGATTAAGGATATGTATGATGATTCTAAGACTTGGGTGAGGACTGTGGGTGGTGACTCGGACCATTTCCCTGTGGTGATGGGGTTGCACTAGGGATCGACTCTTAGCCCATTTTTGTTTGCCTTGGCGATGGATGTATTGTCGCGTCACATCCAAGGGGATGCCCTTTGTGCATGCTATTTGCCGATGATATAGTGTTGATTGACGAGACGCGTAGCGGAGTTAACGCAAGGTTAGAGGTTTGGAGACAGACCTTGGAGTATAAAGGTTTCAAACTGAGTAAAACCAAGACAGAATACTTGGAGTGCAAATTCAGTGAGACCCATGATGCAGCCGTAGAGGTTAAGCTTGATGCTCAAGTTATCCCCAAAAGAGCGAGTTTTAAGTATCTCGGGTCTATTATCTAGGGTAACGAGGAGATTGACGAAGATGTCACACATCGCATCGGAGCGGGTTGGATGAAATGGAGGCTCGCTTCCGGTATTCTATGTGATAGGTATGTGTCGTTAAGACTTAAGGGTAAGTTTTATCGAGTGGTGGTTCGACCTGCCATGCTGTATAGGGCTGAGTGTTGGCTAGTCAAGAACTTCCACGTGCAGAAGATGAGAGTAGCAGATATGAGGATGTTGAGATGGATGTGTGGGTGTATCAGGTGATATAGGATTAAGAATGAAGCTATCTGGGACAGAGTGGGAGTAGCCTCCGTGGAGGACAAGATGCGGGAGTCGCGGCTGAGATGGTTCGGACATGTTAGGAGAAGAAGCATTGATGCCTCTGTCAGGAGGTATGAGAGGTTGGCCATGAAAAGTTTGAGAATGGTCGAGGTAGGCCGAAGATATACTTGGGAGAAGTGATTAGGCAGGACATGGTGCTGCTTCGGCTCGCTGAGGACATGACACTTAATAGGAGGGTGTGGAGGTCAAGGATTAAGGTAGAAGGTTAGTAGGTAGTTTATAGTGTTCACCGATATGCTTAGTAACATGCATTTCCCTTCATATTCTTAGATTTTTATTACGTTATTGTGGTTTTGTTCGCCTCGGGTATTGTATTCCCTAGTAAATTTACTTTTTCATTCAACAATTTTTTACCTAGTAAATTTACTTTTTCATTCAACAATTTTCTTTTCGTTATTCTGGAGTTCTCTATTCTTTTCACCAAAAAAATCATTAGAAATAATTATTTAAAATCTCAATCTACTTTTAACTAAAATTTAAGATATTCTTGGCAGAACCAATTATTAGCAGAGGCGAATCCAGAATTTTCATTATATGTTACTTCAAGTAATGAACTCATCACCATGTTTGAGTTATGGGTTCGTAGCTCAATTTTTTCAGTTATTTTAATGAATTTATACTGAAAATCCAGGTTTAGAATAAAAGTTATGGATTCAATTGAACCCATAACTAATATGTTGGTTCCACGCTCGTTTATTCGAGAGTTTTGAATTATGATTAGTGTCTTACTTTCTCCTGTTCAAAGGCAACTTTCTGATCACATTTCAAAATTAACACATGAATATTTCTCATTCCTTTGTACCAATAAACCTTGGGATAATATTTGATTCATTTAGTCATGCACATGAATACTACGAAAGAGTACGCTGCTGACATATGGTTTCCTTACCTAAAATATGAAAAAAAAAAAAAAAAAAAAAAAAAAAAAAAAAAAAAAAAAAAAAAAGGATACTAATTATGTAATATATAAATTTATAAGGAAGGTGTGTAATTTATATATTGAAACATCGGATCTGAAATTCTATATTTAGTAAATCCAAAAGTAAAAAAGTTATCACAAGAAACAAAAATTATATTCCTTTGTAAAGCAGTAATATCTTGTGATAACCAAAAATTATATTCCTTTGTAAAGCAGTAATATCCTTTGTAAAGCAGTAATATCTAAGTTTTCTGTTGTTAGTAAGACGAGAACAAATAGCGAATAGCGAATTATACTTAATTATATCATGATCAACTAAGCTATGTTACTCAACAGTGCCTATATAATTATACATATGCTGAACTATTTAACCATGATTGCATGAGCTGAACTATTCAACCATGATTGCATGAGCTGAAGAATTTATCTTATTCCGTTTTTTTTTTTTAAAAAGAAGAATTTATATAATTTTGATGTTCGGGTTAACTTGCACGTATTTCAATGTATTTCACGTGGTACTTACTACCTCCCATCAACACAAATACTAAATAAATCAATCTACCAAGATTTAAATAAATGAAAGGAAATCATTTAATATTTTTATGTCAGCTTTTAATGAATTTTGAACATGATACTCAATCATTTCATTTAAAAGATATCAAGAGTTGACCCGATACCTACCTAGCTCCCGCCATCACATTTATCTTGCTGTCTGCAATCTTAATTTTGAGAAATTTGAGGTGAAGTTATTGTGGATAGTGATTGCCATGGAAAGTCCATGTACGGTGTGCACTAAAATATACAATAATAAGATAATAAAATTGTATAAATAAATATTGCTAATTAATTTTATACCGTCAAAATCGGGGAAGGCCGATTTTAAGGCTTCTACGGCGTTTCAAGCCGGTCTCGATGGGATCGGAGATAAATCTGAGGGTCGACCTCGAGGTGCATGCCTCGAGAAAGTATATCGAAGGCTCATCCCAGCATACCTCGAGGCAGGATAAAAATAGAAGACCGTCATGGAAAGGCGAGAAATACCCATGGGCATGAGGTTAGAGGTGACAAGGTGAGCAAGAATAGTACAAGTCCGTATTGAGCCATTATACAGCTGTACCAATAGCATTTCCTTGTCATTATTAGACATGTACTATGTTGGGATTCCCCCCTACTATATAAAGGGGACCCCTGTCGTTTTGTATCACACATGAATATTTAATACAATAGAACATTCTCTACTTTTCTTGCCTAAACGTGCTCAACAATTACTCTACAGATTTATTGCTCTTTATTTATTGTCATCATTAATTGTTCTTCATTTATTACCTATTATTAACCGCAAAAAGGCTATCCCTGATGCCTCCGATATCATCATTTTTTTCATCGACTGCTCATTATTTAGCGTTATAATCCGACCTCGAGGCCCAGTCTCAGTGAGCTCGAGGCCCAGCCTTGTGACAAACTTGGTTTGCATATTTTGCTTTTCTTACTTACACTTAACATTTCTCACCTAACAGCTAGTATTAAAATAAATCACATATTTTTAGAACCACAAATCAAATATAATTGTTAATACCATTTTCAAGGTAAACAGTTTGGCACCCACCGTGTGGCTAAAAATAATAGTGATTATTTTAGTGCTGGTTTTCTGAAAACACAAGTTATTTTTCACACTTTTTCTTGTTCAAGAATCTTTGATTTCAGGTCGAAAAATGTCTAACTCAGTGAATGCACATGAAAACAACGGTCTTGGACTTCATGGAGAGAACGGTGCAATTGCTTTAGGCACCAGTGTACCACTGCAAAACCTTGGGGTGGCACCAGCACAAATCCCTGTCGATGTGGGATCACACAACGCTCAGCATGTCGATGTAAGCTCTCATACCGATGGAAGTGTGCGCGGAGGAGACCAACATGAAGCGCAGAGAACTCCTGCCCGGGAGGAAAGGGAAATTAGCCTACAAGTCATTTTTGATATGTTACAGGAACTGTCGCGCCCCCCTTTTTCCCCTAGCGGAGAGGTCGGGTGCAGGACATTCGGGTTGAGGCAACTCTTTCCTTTTGGGAAAGGGGGTTTGTAAGTTTTTTAGAGTCGCCACCTAACGATTTTAACGGTGCGTTAGGGCACTTAAAGGGGGTTCAATTACAACTATGCTACTAACAAGAGATTGGGTAAGGGCTTGAAATTATCGTAAGGAGAAGGTGTTAGGCACCCCTCAGGATCCACAAGTGTGGTTCTCGGCCAAATAGTTTTCGTGAATTTGTACAATTAGCAAATAACAAGTAAAGAGGCTCAAGTAAGAGGGGGTTTCAAATATTAAACAAGCAAGTGTTTGGAAAACAGTTGTGACAAAGTTTTGAAGAATTATAACCTAACATTTGAAGAAATGGTATCCTAGGTTTGAAATAATATGGATCACATCAATGCAATACCCGATAGACATCCTCAAAGAGGGGATACACGTGGTATTAGCGCATCTGTCATCATATCCATATTCTACCCTTCCCCACCCGTGAAGATAATTAAAGCGCGTGTTGGTCACGACCTCTATTGCGTGCTATTACCCGCCTCATCCTATCAGTCCCGGAGGAGGTTAGGACTACTATCCTAAAGGGAGGTACTAGACGGACCCTCAGGTTTAAAGGTAAAATTCTAAAGCGACAGGTAAAAACACTTAGGACTGCAGCAAATGGGAAACACATAGGAGCATACAAGAGGCTCAAATTTACCTCCACAGGTTATGCACATAATTAGCACGACTCAAACACATATAAGGGCAGTATTGATTGGAATCCTAAGACTTGGTGTCTAGGTGTTTTTAAAACATAACAGAGAAGCAGATTTGTAATTCAGAAAAGGCCTAATCAGTTTTGCCTAATGATTTCAAAACCTGTTGAATGTTAGGCAGTCTACACAAGGAAGCAGATTTCCAGTTTTAACAAATTTTATCACCTAAGGCTTGCCTAGGTGTAAAACAATGTGCCAGTATTAGAATTACTTAAAGAAAACTTCTTGAAATTATATTATTAAACACGCTATTCTAAGTGTTCGAAATTCAGGATTATTACTAATTGTTGTCAAAACTGAATAAAACTGTTTTTATCAGCAATTGGATTAGAGGTGCCTAAACGGATATGAATGCAATCCTAAGGACATGATCTCTAATGCACAAAAATACAGAGCGATGTATATGCAGAGCCTAAGCAGGATTTCTAACTGTTTAAGCATGCTTCAGTATATGCGGATATGGCATGTTGATTGCTGTTATTTAACCTAAACAGGATCTCTAAGTGTCAATATTGCATTGCAGTTTCAGGAAATACTGCGTAACTTGCTTATTAGTTTGTCAGGCCTAATGCATGATTTCTAGGTGTACATGGCAGCGATAGCAAGGAACATCATTATTAGCAGGATTTTTTTAAGCAAAGTAAGTATGCTAAAACAGCAGAATCCTAAGAAACAGGATCTCTAATACATGAACATATAGACCTACACAGGATCTCTATTGCGCAGATAGGAAATAAAGTCTAAGCATGGTTTCTACCCTTGTCATGACTTAAGCATGCATAGTTATCCCTCCCATTTTCATTATCCAACCCCCATAAGTTGTTTACAAATTATTACAAGCCATGAATTATGAATTACATAAACAAAGTAGAAAATAAGAAGTTATTCTATATGGGGCCTTCAATAGGCCCAAATCCTCCAGACCTCATTGCCTTTTAGTGTTTCGTAGCCTTTCATAGTCCGAGTGTTTCAAAGTTCCCTAAGGACCTCGGGGGGGG